>JABVXV010000301.1:0-73054 GCA_013365325.1 Dipetalonema caudispina | reverse complement strand
TGTGGAATCAACCAATCATTCATTAATCCATACAGTATACTTTTTTTTTGCTATCACAACCATTTCAACAACAAGAAGAACATAATGTAACTGAATAATTAGTATGATACATAAAAAAAAAAAACAAAACAAAATTTAAAGTCTAGAAGAAAAATTTTGATTTTCATTCAACACTATTATCAAGATACTATGTGGGATGCAGGAATCGAAAGATGTACTGCACTGAACGAATGTAAACTGTTCCAGTAATTTAACTAAATAAAACTTCATCCCTCTCTAATAATATAAATTCCAAAGAATAATATGAGAAAAGAAAGGAAAAAAAGAAAACTATGCAAATGTCAGCACACTTCCAATAAATATTCCTTTACCCTTTCAACCCTTTTCTTATTTTCCAGGAAAAAAGGAAAGGAGAAGCAGCATAAGAGAAAGCTCGCCAAATTAAGGATTAGTGAACAACATAACAGAATCAGTTTCAAATGCGGATCAATATATTCATATACAAAATTCTTCTATAATTTTAACTATTTCTGAATGGAATTTTCTTGAAATTATGTCATACTAAGTTGTATGGAAGACAAAACACAACCCAAATACAATTTAAAAACAAATATATCGAATGTCTGATAGTAGAATGATAAAAAGTCGGAATGCAGAGAAAATAAGTATTCAAAACAAACATCTTAAAAAAAAACAACCACTTATATAAAGGTTAAGTAAGGGTTATGTGATGACTAAATAACTACAACACAAGTAATATTAAATGGCATATGTCAAATAACGATTCCATACTTTTAAAAAAATTCACATCGGAATGGCTATGTACAAATAACCCAGAAAGATTGTAACTCACCGTAAAAAATATGTATACAAAAAAAGTCCCAGCTAAATTTGATATTTTAAGAGATATAAATAATAAAATCACAAGAAGGAAATGAGAGGTGAAGTGATTATGAAAGGCAACAACATGAAAAGCTCATCAACTGTACTGTTTAAGCCCTAATAATTTTTGAAATAGATTTACGAAAAGTTAATTTATTTTGTGATTTTTTTTACTTCAAAATTTCATATACATCAATAAAATTTTTCTCAATTTAAAAACCCATCATTTACAACTAATTCCTAAAGAAAAAGTCGGATTCTTGGGCACAAAGAGTGAAATATTTCAAATCAGCTAACGAAGTAAATTACTGTTTAGAGAACTTGATACTTTTTCAGAATCCTACTTCCCTTAGAATGTTTAAATTTCTAATAAGGAAAGAGAGGCACAGCATAAATCAAGACTACCTACGAGATACAGATGATTGCTGCTGCGACTGCATCGATGGAAATCGTTTGAACTCTTTCAAAAGATATTCTACTGTTTGCCCTTGCATAATCATATTATATGCAAGATGCGAATTGCTTTGTACACCAGTCGGTTTTTCTTTCAACTTCTTATTAATAACTTTTCCCTTTTTCGAATTACCTCCCTTTTTACTATCACCATTGATCTCGTTAGTACCACTGCTGAAGAGAGAAGGACCAAACATGATTGCCAAATTGTGGATTTCCATCCGATTCTTATCGGCATGATTTGCAACTCTGGAAATGTCGGAATATTTAAAAAAAAAAAAAAAAAAGAAAAACATTTGAAATCGGCTATAATCTCATTAATGAATGATGCATTGCATTACAACTTCTGATTAAATTTCTCGATGTTTTGGGTTAGCCAATAAAGTTTTAAGTCACCTAAAATAAATGATACAACATATTAACATATAAAATGAAAGTATTAAACTCGGCTGTAAATCATTTATAATCAATAATCAGCATCATACTGTTAGGAAATTTGCAAATCAAGTCACTAAAAATAAATGAACTTTGAACTAACCGGATAAGATGTCCAAATAGAACTTTGAGCGTTTCTCGGTTGACTAATGGTAATTTGTTCAATAAATCGTCAAATGCTTTTAATTTCCCTTCTCCTCTAGGCAACCCTGAATTTCAAATCTAACTGCATAATCATGAAATTAAAAAATGATGGACAGAAAATGAGCAACACGTAAATGTAATAGAACACTTACGATTGGTGTAAATGAAATCCTTAGCCAAATTAGGTGGGAAAATTGGCTCTGATAATTCGCGAAAGAACAATTTCAAAGCTCCTGTTAAAACATGGACATCATCTTCTGCCAGTAAAGCAACATATTTTTCTGAAATTTTAATGCTTGATGAATTATATGCTCTCACAAAAATATTCCCTTTGGAACATTTAGTTATGTAGGGATAACAATTACTCAGCAATGTTGAAGCAATGCCGAATATATTCCTGGAGATTCATGTAAAGCAAAGCAAAAAGATCCTTTCTTGCCATCTGTAACCTTATTCTTACATGGATTAAAACAGAACAATGATTTTGTGAAATTGTAGAGAAAGATGTGATATTTCTAAAGAGGATAATTTGAAGCTTATACTTGAATTTATACCAATTACCTTGATCAACCTGGCATCGAATCCTTTGAATTGATGAAAGATTACCACTAACTCGGTAAAGACCATCTGTATCGAGACCTTTCGATTCGACTACCTCCGTAACCAATTGAATGAAACGTGGAACTGTCGTCTGTTCATGGTGGCAAATTGCGGCCAATGTACTTCCAAAAACGGGTTCCGCTATGAAATATAATTCAAAATCTAGAACACCTGTTCGCTTCTTTCCAATATTTACCCTAACTTTTTTCATTTATCCTTGAAAAAGCTAAAAGTTCAGAGTGACCAGATATCTCTATAGCATAGAGATTGAAGCACCATCTTCATGATCACAACACACCCATCATTACACGTACACTACTTTTGATGGCCCTTACATGCGATCACTGGCCCAGTAAAGATAGTAATTGCAGGCATATCATGTGCCTTTTTCGCGATTCATACAATCATTCTAAAACGACGCCCGCTGGTCAGTTGATTAGTAGCTGGGTCCAACGAATCACAGAGTTTACCCCAGTTTGCTACGAACAATACAAAGAATGCGTCCTTATTGTTGTTATAAAACAGACCTCCTTTTATAACTTCAAACTTACATATGAATCACAAATACAAAGAAAAAGATAACCAAAACCAGAAAACTAACGTTTGTAAATGCCCTTCTCTTTCAGACTTTCTATGGATGGTCTCGATCGGAAAAACCGTTTTAACTTTTCAATGATAGACTCACGTGTCAGTCTTACGTCTTCAATATCAGCACGCTTTTTTTCATCACCAGTTACTGCAACCTCTGAAGCTAAAACAACAGCATGAAGTGATCAAAAAAAGGTGTGGATACTTTTTAATGAAATTCCAATCTTTAATAAGTGTGAAAATCTAACCTTTCCCTGAGACTTTTGATTTCTTAAAAGAACGCCGCGTTTGACTGATAGTAAGTGATCTTGAAGAGTATGACAAATTGCTTGGATTTCGTATCAAACCAGCTGTAGCTAAATCTCTCTCCAGCACCGGTGTCGGATACGCATCAGGGCGTGGCTGAAAAGATAGTATTCTATTAACCATGAATAAAAACAAACAACGAAAGCCTCAGTCGCTGTATTTGTAACATATTTTCTTTTAAATTTATAGTAAAAATAAAATCAAGATAGAAAAATTCAACTTTGACATTCAACAAAGGGATTATTATAAGGAAGCAGAATTCATTAATTTAATGATGGTGCTCAGCTTAGTATGGTACATTAACACCGCAGTGTAATATAATAGGTATGGAAAATAATGAAGTGAAAAAAAAAAAAACAATCCATTTTAGTAAAACTTTGTACACACCAATTTTGATACAACCTGACGCATTGCATGGAACCATCCATTCACATCCTGGGTATTTGATGTACTAAAATAATAAATCGTACCATCCGTTAGTTCAAGCTGCAATATCACACAATTGACTGATTTGTAACACCTTAAAAATTTAAATCATGCGCGATAGTAGGCTATCATCCCGCTATGACGGGATAATTTTTATGCTGACGATCTATCATAAGAAGCAAGAACTAACATTTGTGCAGTAAGTGCTTTGTAAACTGCTTAAAATATGGTACGCTAGAAACAGAAGACAAACGGTACATACCTGAAAAATGTGCTTCCTACGTTTATCTTTTTCATTTGCCCATTTTACGGCTGCTCCTCGAAGATCGCACATGCCCAACGGTGCCTCATAATGACGACCTGATTTCTGCAAAACCATTTCGATGAAACTATTTAATGTTAAGCAATAGCATGTTCGAAAGAATTTCAGTCGCTCATTTGAAGATTTGATATTTGCTTAACAACAGAGCTTACCTCAGCACTTCGTTCATCCTTGTAAAATATAATATGAGCAGATGAAAGAAAAAGATAACAGGATGTCCATTCTTTCTTTTTTAGTCGTATTCCTGCATCTGCCACTTTACACTGGAAAGTTTACTTGATCAGCATAAAGTAGGAACGATCATTTAGAAAACTGATAAAGAAAAGGAGAAAGGAAGGTAAGCAAAAAGGGATGGCTTAAAAATATATATCAGCAGAACTACTCAACAATCTGAATATAAAACAGCAACATTTGAGCAATTCCAATCTATCGGATCACTAGATCATTGGTAGTAGGACAAGATGGCTATCTCTTGGTTGAAAATGGTAGTAAGACTGCGTATAGGAAAAAATAATACTCCCAAAAAGGTAACAACTAGTTCATCGGGTTCCATTTAATCTATCCGCTTGTTAGAATGTGGATGATCTGGAACACCTGATTTTTGTAACGGTACTTTTCGGCATATTTAAAGCTTTGGGAGTTTTCAGATATACTTAATTTTGTTCCTACCTCTGCGACCAAATGCACAGGTTAAAATTAATAGAAATATACTATATACTGAAATAAATATAACCGCTAATCGATGTCATTCGTAAATAAGAGTACAACTATTCCTTAACTTAGTAATAAATTCATTTGTAATCCTAAAAGGACCATGACACGTCATGCGTCCATCAATACAAACCTTTTCCAATGTCCCACATTTGATCGATTTATGCGTAATGTTTCTGGAAGGCAAGCGATTAGGATAATTACTGGAACACGGTTCGCCACCAACAGTTTTAGGAACTGCAAAATGGAAATAATCTTCCGCTTCAGGGAAAACATCAAGTACTGAGAAGCAAATTCATCAAACAGGATAGAACTATACAGTATGTCCCAGAGAATAATGATGACCACAGTAAAATGTTTCAGAAAATTGTATACAAGTTACTTTCATTCAAAAGAAAGAAAACAATACAATTTTTAAGTTCGAATTTTGTCAATACAAAATTGCTCTTGGGCTTTTAAAACCAAATTTACCTGAATGAAAATTCGTATCAGTACCAATTTCCTCATTTGATTTATGCGAATGTAAGCGTCCAGTAGCTTGAAGTTCTTGAGCTATTGTCTGCACCGACATTCGTTTTTCCGTAATTTTGTTACGTACACTTAGTGTTGACCAAACTGCACCTGGTTTAATATTTTCGCCGCTGATATCATCATCCGGCTTCGCCTAAGTAATAGAATTTTTTTTCTACCATGAAAGTTATATAAAACCTATAAAAATTCTATTCTGATTTCCATAGGAAGAACAACTTCGAGGATTTCGCACGATTAATAATATTCATGGGCAGCACTATTCTAGATTTCTTCTTGGGATCAAAGCTACATAGATATTCCAAGATTATCATACATTCATCAGATTGATAATAATCAGCTACGGCTAAATCTGACTAAGCATGCCAATAGTGCAACTTCAATTTTCTAAAACTTTAAAAATAACTGCTGTTTGAACTATAATTGGAATATACAGTGTTACGCTATAATTAGCAAGCACTCACAAAACAAACAGCAGATATAGTCGGGTGAGGTTCCGAGCATGACGCTGAAACATCATCTCTCGATTCTGTTTGTGGGATATTCTGCTGGCTGCTTAAACCATTTAGCACACCAATAACTTCCAAGGGTGGTTTCAGAAAACGTGGTGGTTTCCAGTGGCAATCACCCGTTTCATGATTATAGAAGTAAGACCTGCAGGACGAAAGAATGAAAAGAATTTATATAATATCATCCCTGAAATTCTACTCTATATCTCAATTCCACCAGTCGGTGTGTTTTGGTGTTTCCTGATCTGACTAATAATGATATTTCTCAGAACTACTCCTAAAGCTATCTTATTCATAAAATTTTTAATTTTCTCAAGCACAATTTGCGAGGATATCAAACCTTCCGGCATCTGTAAGATACTCAAACCATCCACTTCCGACATCGCGAATTGCTTCATCGGCGGAACCCGGAATGGGTGGCTGTCCTTGTCGCCGACTTTCTTCTTCCATTTCTTGAACATTTGCATAGATATGCTCATCATCATTTGTTGATCCTTCTTCGATGGTACTTCGTGAATCATTCATTTCTGATTGGTCGAACTGAGCATAAAGTAAGAAACTACTAGTAATTTATTTCGTAAATCATAAAACTTGACATGGAGATTTAGGTTTTTATTTTTTCCAGAAATTATCGGAATTCTCTCTAAAAAATCAGCTGAAAATTCACGGGGACCTGAATTACTATGAGAGAAATACGTAACCTCTACTGGTTACAGTATGATCCGTTGCAAAACAAAAGCAATTTATTCACAAGTATTTTGTTAAACAGCATATATTAATTCTAATCCAATCATATTACCATACGCATCCCCCGTTATCAAACTATACGACGATCATAAAAATTGGTTTATTCCAAATTTTTTCCCAGTCACAAATTACAGACATTGCAATTTAATGTAACATCTGTCGTAAATCATAAATCGATCGCAGATTTTGATAACCAATTCTGTGAGGATGACGTGATTTCTTCAAGCCAAATTTTCTAACGTAATAAGCTACTTATCTGCTTTCGAAATTTCATTTAATAGCATATAGTTTTTTTTTTTTCTTTTTTTAATTCAAAATCTTTGCATCTAATACAAAATTTTTTAATCCCAAATATGGTAGTAAAAAAGTTTTAAGTGATTTTTTTTTTTTTTTTTTTTTTGGAAATGAAAAATTTAATGTATTATTTTTAACTTTTAATAAAAAAGAAAGAAAAAAAAAGCATACTTGATTGATGGCATTATCAAGCAATAAATTTTGCTGCAAATTAGCACTATAAATACTACTTGTCATTCGGATATTTCAATCAATTTTCCATTAATTGATGATAAATATAGCATTCATGTAATTTCTACAATAAGATATCATGATTGATATGAAATTTCGGACGAATATCTTCGTACATCATTTATGATCGCCTATTAGAAATATCAACTAAAAAGCATTTCGGATTAGAAACACTACGTAGAATAATGTAAAATCATCAAACGCGGTCCGTTGAAATATAACAAAATTCTCGCGGCCCTTCCAAAATTTCTCGTAATTTTAATCTTTCATTTTATTAACAATTTGTCATTCTAAAATTGTTATGATTCATCTAATTTTTTGACTTTTCAACTAAAATATTTCCTTATTGAGGGAATTTTTTTTTATTACAAAAAAAAAAATTTTTTCTCATTTTCCCTTTTTTTTTTTTATTTTCTTTTTTTTTTTTCTTCTGCTTATTAATTTTAGTTCCTATTTTCTTATAGTTGATCATATTTTAAGATTACTTAGAGTTTACATTTATTAGCAATTTCCCTAATAAGAATATTAATCCTTAATCAATGCATGAATCCTTAAAGACAACCATTTTCTCGTTTACTTGATAAGGATGAGAGGAAAAAGAAACCCTGAAAGAGGTATAAAAATCAATTTTAATGTTTACTTTCATCATTTTATCTCTTAACCGTGAAAAGTACTATTTACTTAAGAAATAATGCTCTTTTTTTTTTTTTTTTTTTTTTTTTTTTTTGTAATTCATGAAATGTCATTAATGCTAATCATTATATCGAAGAATTGTCGGGAATTTCCTTTTCAGAAATCTTTTGATATATCAAAGCAAACAAAACTGGTTGTATCCTATTAAATATTTTATAAGACCGATATTTTAAAGTAACAAAAAGTTGATAGTGTCATTATTCGTTGATAACTGTTTCTTTCTTCTCTCTCTCTCTCCCTATCTTCTCTCTTTTTTTATCAGAATGAAGAAAGAATTGTTCTCTTCAATTCATTATGGAAACTAAATTTTATTAAATTACATGAAGAATTGATAGTATTATTGATTGTTGATAATTTTTCCACTGAATAATGACTTTATGATTCATCACTTTGAACTGTGATAAAACAATTTTTTTTTTTTTTTTTCTGATCGATGGAAATATTATTTGTTACCTAATTTTATTTTGAAAAAGACACTGAAGCAAATGATACTTTTTATAAGAGTATTATTTTTATGATTGTAGGAATTGCATATATCAGCAGGGATGTGAATCAATTTTGTTTTTTTTAAACTCATTGCAAGAAGAAATCTACAACAAATCATACTTTTTATGCTAATATTATGGAATTTTTTTTTGTTTTTTTTTTTTTCAATGTATCATTGGTGTAGTGATTACTTATAATTTAACCTGTTCCATTTTTTAAGTATTCAATTCAATTAACAATGAGAAATGGAAAAGGTAATAAGAAAAGAAGCCATACGACAGTGAAGAAAAAGTATGCTATACCAATTATTTTTCATTACAAAATATTTTCATTTTTTCATTCACTTTCCACTCTCTGAGAAATAAGAACTTGAAATTCAAGTATTTATAACATATCTCATTTAGCAAACATATTTAATGAAGTTATATGTTTGTTATATTCTTCTCATTTCTTTAGCTATTTTCACTTTATGAACTGGTTTTTAATATGAATTGCTTTCTGAAACTTTCGATAGGAAATGGTTAGTAATTTTTCGATTAAGTTTTCTAAATCTTCCAATTTTCCTACTTCTTATTCTCATCGCAAATAAGAACTATGAACATTGAATTTTATTGGTATTATCAATTTTCGTTAGATTTATTTCATTTTCACTAAGTCTATTGAAGCTATTTATAAAAACAAAAATAAATAATACATAATTTATAATATACAATTCATAATCGATTATGAAAGGTTATGTAACTCTAGATAACGATCATTTCAAACTTTCGATTGTCTTCATTTCTTCTCATTTTCTCTTTATTACAACTCATTTGGATTTTTTATTCTTCTTTTAACTTTTCGATCAATAATCAAGGAAGAGATTAGATTAGAAATTGTGTTTGAAATTTATAGTGTTAAACTAAAGTTTAGTAAAACTTATAACCTCAAATTATGTTTTAAGCTCATCATTCCAAAGTACTTTTCTCTCATCTTCCTATTTGCCAATGGTATTTGCTTTTATATAGGGCAAAATTTTGAACTTCTCATGAACAATTTGTATTCTGTGAAGTATGGAAAATTTTTCTTCCGCTATTGTAAAGTAATTCTGCTTTCTAATGAAATTAGAATTTTTCGATTTTTTCATCCAATGAACTAACATATTAGTAAATGTTTCCATGTTTGTTTTGTGTAAGCATGTTAAAGTCAGTAACTACCCATTAAATATCTAGGAGTGCTTTAAAACTGTTCTCACTAACTTACGTGATGTCACTTACTTAGCTAATGTTAACGTTTTATTGGCAACATTTTTTATGTCGATTTAAACTGTTGTTTTTTTTTTCTTTTTTTTAAGAAATTCATATGCTTTTTTCAAAAAAAAAAAAAAAAAAAATTACGCGCGTGACACCGTTTGTCTACGTAGTTCATTTACATATATTTGATATTGCCTACTTAAGTTCTTTTATTTCAATTCTCCTTTTTCAGATGACCGATGATATAGAATTACTTAGTTTTCTGAATCAACAAACAGATAAAGAAGTTACGATAATTGATGTAAAAGGAATGCCATCTCACTCATCGGCCAAAAGTATTCAAGATAAGTTACGTGGGACAAGAAACATATGTCAGGCAGCTGTATCAATCGATAATAAAAACGGTTCTTATTGCATTTTGACATGAAATTTCAATATTTTCGAAGACAATTTTAATTAAAATTAAGCATAATGCAGTGATTTAAATGCGGCAAAAGGGTTAGATCTGAAATGCAGATGATTAGTACAGAAAAGTGTTCGACACATGTCTAAATGGCATAATAATGCCATCAATATTATGTGTATTAGAATTGTGTGTTAGTATTAAAAAGTTATTTTAAGTTTAATTCTGGAATTATTGTTGAATTCGATTCATCGAAATGAAATGTTAGTCTTGTTGCGGAAGTTTTAATATCATATTCCATTCCGCCGGTAAAATGAAGTATGAAAGACATCAGTGACATTTTCATTTAACTTAGCATTAGTGGCTTTAATTTTTCCTTCATTATTACTCAGTAAAAATTTCAAAAAGTAGGAAAAAAAAGGAAATCTATCAAATTATTTCATATATTCTGACTATGAATCTCACTTATAAATTTTATTCAAAAAAATAATATAGAAGATTTTCGAAATTAGTGCGATTTTAAATATAAGATCAATAGTCATTGATCTGTTACCCAAATTATCGAATATCACCTGTAGCTCATCATCATTGTTAAGATTTAAGGAAATTTGACGTTTAAAAAATTTCTCACGAATTTCTCCCACTCCTACCTGTGTATTAGTGTTTTAGCATTTTTTCATTAAAATGTTGGACAATTTATTCATTTATTTTTTTTCGGTATCCTTTTTTCTTTCTGGCTTCTTGATTTCATATCTTGGAGTTGTGCTCTTTTCTTTTTTTCAAAGCTTAGTTTTTTCATCCTCTTTTTTTGTTTGGAAATCTTTCGCATTTTCTTTTTCAGATAATGAAAAACACTTGAGTAAAAGTCCGGTAATCTCGAAATTCAAGGAAGCAGTAATTGAAATCAACGGGATGACATGCCATTCATGTGTAAATAATATCGAGGAGACTATTGGAAGAAACGATGGCATAAAATCGATTTCTGTTTCACTTAATAAATTTGAAGGTTGGTCACTATTAGTTGGATTTTTTAAATGAGAACAGAAAATTCCCTGGATATTTGGTGATAAATAACTCAGATAAAGACAGTTCAACTCCATTTAGCCCGAAAATATGTCTGGTAAATGGAAACTTTGCGATTTCAAACTAAGCCAGTCTTGCATGAAACATTTTTTGCATTCACTTTTTTGCCTCTCTAGCTAAAGTTGTTTTATTTTTCTTTTTGTTTTTTAGTTTTAATTCAGTTCTGTAAATCATTTAAGGGCGGATTGTTTACGATACTTCTAGATGGAGCGTTCAGATGGTTGTTGAACTAGTCACCGATATGGGCTTTGACGCACAACTCCTGCGAACTCAAGGTTTTTTTCCTTGTCTGTCAAATTTTCACCGTACAATCCATCAGGATAATTAAGAAAAATTTACGAACTTAAAACGATATATTTTGCTTATTTTTGAACTATATTTCTGGTATTGCTAAGCGGAAAACCAGTTTACCAAAAAACTTGGAAAATTGCATTAAAAGCACAGTAAGCTGACGTATGACTTTTTTCAACACATTATCATCTAGAAACTATCATGCATAAAATGTACGTTGAACAGAAAAAATTCAAAAACTCTTTGTTCTTAAATGATGTTCCCAAATAGAGCTCAAATTCTGCTTTGTTAATTCTTCGAAAAAATCCGAAATTACGCTTTTCTTTGAGATAATTATGCTTCTTAAATAGCACCATTTTCCAGATTATTTCGAGGAAATGTTGCCTGATACATCTCCGTCAGTTTTACTTAAAAAGGAAGATGACTCATGTGAAGTTAATGAATGCGCTGTAAAACTTGGGAAAAAAACGGCCAAATTTGGACCACTAAATGATGATTCCATCGAGAAGCGAACATTTTCAGTGGAAGGAATGACATGTGCTTCATGTGTTGCATACATAGAACGAAATATTGGAAAATTGAAAGGTTTTGTCATAGTTTTTACATCATTCTTAGTTTTTAATTTCTGTTTACTGACATAATTTTAGACAAGTCAAGTTCAGTTTGCAACAGACAGACAAAAATTTCGAAGTTTTTTTGACTAGGAGTTTTCTGACCTTTAATCTCAATTGTAATCAAAAATTTAGTTCCCAGTTCTATAAACTTTAAATAAATCACAACTGAAAGATTGAGAAATAATTCGATATGCAGTAATTTTATCCATGTGTAAAAGTTATGCTATTCCAGGTGTGCATTCTGTAGTCGTAGCTTTGATGTCGTCAAAAGCGGAAGTGGTATATGATTCATTGGTAATTGCTGCCGAACATATAGCTGATGAAATCAGCCTGCTAGGTTACCGAGCTACGATTATCGATGATGGATCTAGAAATCATTCTGTGCTAAATTTACTGGTAAATGTTCTCTAAACTCAGTTATATTAGTTATTAATTATTTTTGTTGTTTTTGCTGATTGCTTGATTTCAATTATATTATAATTTCGATATTCTCATATTGAAATTTGTTTTTACTTCGTGAAAAACTATGCAGTTCAGGAGATGATGGTACAGCAATCAGAAATCATCCAAAGCTTTTCCTCAGTCCTTCTTTCATCTACTTTGTTATTAACATCATTCCCATAACATGGGGATGAGCGAAACTTAGCGTTACGTGGTAATTCAAACGAAACTTAGCTTACACGGTAACCACAAATATACTTTCAATCAGAACTTATTTTTTTTACTAGAGATATTTCACAATTTTTATGGTTTAGCTTTAGATTTAATCATTTGTCTTGATATAGGAAACAACAAATGTATTATAATTTATGTCAAATATTGGAAATATATGTAAAAAATGTATTAGTTTGTTGTTAAATTTTAAAATGATATCATTTTGCAACAATTTCTTTATGACTGGCAGCTCTCTGGTGGTTCCGTGCGTTGAACTTGTTTTGATAATAGCGAGTGATTATACTTATTATACTAATCATTGAGTTAGATGCAGTTATCGATTTTAGATTACTGGATTATCATCAGGAATGTGCGTCCAAAGAATTGAATCACATGTTGTTGCTAGGAAGGGAATCGAATCATGTTCTGTTTCATTAGCAACATCCTCTGCAAGAATTGAATACACTCCTACATTTATAGGTCCACGTGATATTATCAAAGTGATAGAGGTGAGAAGCTTTACTCAAGTTAATACTTACGTTGATAGTAATTCATATTGAGATTTTATTCCATTGCTTTCTTAATTTATGATAAAAT
This sequence comes from Dipetalonema caudispina, assembly GCA_013365325.1. NCBI lineage: Eukaryota > Metazoa > Nematoda > Chromadorea > Rhabditida > Onchocercidae > Dipetalonema > Dipetalonema caudispina. The sequence goes on along the minus strand of JABVXV010000301.1, from coordinate 59,825 downwards.
CGTTGAGGATTTGGGATATTCGGCAACAGTTGCATGTCACGATGAGCAGCTGAAAAGGCTGGATCATTCGGCAGAAGTAACAAAGTATGTTAACTTTCCAAAGGAATCTGTAGTGCATATTTCTGCTTATAATTTTAATTTTGTGTACAGTGACCACGCCTCATCGGAGTGCCTTACCTGTTGCTGCGGGTAAGTTTTCCAGTATCTTGGGAGGTAAATGTTGAGTGAGTTTTGGTGCTCCAAAGCCATATCATTCTTATTCAGACGTTGAAATTAATACTGTAACTGGAATAATGTAAAAATTTCGTAGTGAATTTCAACTTCAGATGGAGGATTTCACTGTTGGTATCACTGCTGTTTGGAGTGCCGGTAATGGCTGTAATGATTTATTTTCATTGGTTCCTCCATACACCGATGCATCCTGAAATGCAAACATCAGTATTTACTCCTGCACTCAGTTTGGATAATCTCATTTTATTTGTTCTATGCACACCTGTGCAGGTAGCGATTAGTAATTGTTAACAAACGTTTCTTTAATTTGCTCTATTTTGCATTAATTTTATTGTCAAAATTGCACCATCGTGCAATTATTCAAGTATCATCTCCCTTATAAGTTACTTACTTTGTACCAGTCTAATTTCGTGCTTATTTAATCACTTAGTTTGATATTTATTTGGTAGTGTACTTTGATATCCTTGTACTACTGTGTTACTACTGTGTTGTTATTGATATTTTTCAAATTTTAGTTATTTGGTGGAAAATACTTTTATTTGCAAAGTTGGAGAGCGGTGAAACATGGTTCAGCTAATATGGATGTTTTAATCGTGCTTGCGACAACCACTTCATATTTATATTCCGTAACTGTTGTTGTGATAGCTATCGTTTTAAGGTGAATATTTACAGAAGCTCGGTAATTTTGGGTGAATGTTGTGTTGTCAGTTGGAATGTTATTATAAGGTCATATTAAGTTTTGAATTTCATGAATGTTTTCAGTTCTCAAAAAGAGTCAAAAAGAGTAGTGGTAATTTTTTCTAAATCATCACTCCAACTTCTATACTTCATTAAATTTGGGCGAAGGATCAAAATTCTTGATGCCCCTTAGATATCTATATATAAAATAAGGGATTAATCTTAAGCAAGAGTTCCATTTTTTAGATGTTATATCAATATTTACATTTGCTTATACGTACATATTTATCTGTTTTTATGTTTTTAATTATTATTTGCTTTTATTTGCATCAGTGATGTCTCAAGTTTGCTCTTGTTTTAGGTGGTCAAGTAGCCCGATGACATTTTTCGACGTTACTCCAATGCTTATAACTTTCGTATCGTTAGGTCGATGGTTGGAGCACAAAGCAAAGGGTAAAACGTCGGAAGCCCTAAGTAAGCTGATGTCATTACAAGCGAAGGAAGCAGTATTAGTTACTCGGGATGACGATGGACGTATTTTATCCGAGGAAAATATTGATGTCGAATTGGTGAGTTCGATTTGGAAAAAATGTTTGTTCATTTTGACATATTTTAAGCATGTAGAAATGCGTAGAGATATCTAGTTGTGTATTGAATGAAAAAGTGCGGCGGAGCAATCATTTGTAGCTGGAGAATCGATATCTGTTGTCAAGAGAGAAGGTTAATTTTCCCTGGTTTTTCAGGTTCAAAGAGGTGACCTATTGAAAGTTGTTCCGGGTGCTAAAATTCCAGCTGATGGAACTGTTGTGGATGGTAAAAGTGCGGCGGATGAATCATTTGTAACTGGAGAATCGATGCCTGTTGTCAAGAGAGAAGGTAGTTTCATGACTCCTTCACTCCTGCTTTGCTTTTCTTTCAATTTGCTTTGTTAGAATAAATTTTATTTCATGTGATCAGGAAGGAGCGGAGCACTGACAAAATTTTTCTTTTGTACGTATACTTAGTGACATGATAACAGGAGAAGGAGCCATCGTAAAAGAAGTGAAATTATGGAAATCCCATATGAAATTTAGAACTTTAAATCTACTTTTAATAGACAGCGTAGACACATCATTATAATATAGTAAATTTTTGATAGTGGTGGAATTCTCCCCCATTAGTTGGATATTTCATTGTTGTTATCGCTCAAGCAATAGGTATCAGTTATTGTCACTCATATAGTAGCAATACTTATTTCAGGTAGCACGGTAATAGGTGGTTCCGTTAATCAACATGGAACATTACTGATACGGACAACTCATGTTGGTCAGGAAACAACTTTGGCGCAAATTGTTCGTTTGGTTGAGGAAGCGCAAACTTCTAAAGTTCGTATATTGTAAACGAATATTTCATTTGCATACTTGATAGTGGTTCCAGTTCTTCGTTATATTTAAAAGAATTAATTATGCTACTTTACTATTGCACTACTTTACAGTTTAGTTTTTTGTCCTTCGTAGTTCCGTTTCTTTATAGGCACCAATACAGCAAACAGCTGACCGAATAGCCGGCTTCTTTGTACCAGTAGTTATTGGTTTAGCAACATTAACACTTGTTGCCTGGATTTTTGTTGGTTTATATGTTGTGGATATGGAATATATGGTGCGATTTCTTTATTTTTTGTTTAGAATTAAGAAATATGGAAGTGAGTGTCTAAATGTATTACGGTGAAACTTGACCATTATAAACTAGAGCTTTATAAGCTATGACATATGTTCAAATATTTTGAGCCGGAAATTTCACTATCAGTTTGCTGAGGATTAATGTTGTCATTGGGGTATTTCCTTCACACCGTACGTTTGATTAATCTTAACTCTTTAATTACATTGAAAACTACCACGGTGTTGTTCATTTTATCGATTGTTCATAACATTAAACTTTTCTATCCTTTGCAAAGAGAGGCGTAGGAATTATTAAAGCATTGATGTTCTAGCATATGAGTAAAATGTCATGGCGGAAATGTGTTCTTGTAGTGATATAGAGTATTTTGAGGGTTGTACTTTAAAATTTCACAAGAAGTTTTAACGCCTAAACTGTGGGCCGAGAAATATTCGAAAATTAATATGCTTTCTTTTTTTTTTTGCAGGATAAAAGAACAAAGATGGAGGTTATATTGAAACGCGCTTTTGAAGCAGCTATCACAGTGTTAGCAATAGCATGTCCCTGTTCACTAGGCTTGGCAACACCGACGGCAGTAATGGTTGGTACAGGTATTGGTGCCGTTAATGGTATACTCATTAAAGGTGGTGAACCGTTAGAAATGGCCCATAAGGTAAGCAGCAGTTATTTCTGAAACCTTTTCAAAGATTTATAGTATTTGTGAATTATAAGTTTGTGGCAACTGTTGCATAAATGTTTGTATGGCCCATCTGAGCATGAAACGAATTTCGGAACCTCCAGCAGCAATTAAAGTGATTTTTGTCAGTGGAAATATTTTAAATTTATCTATAGTTATTTTCAAATATAGTTTATAGATAAAAAGTAACTTATTTTTCCAGATCACGACAGTTGTTATGGATAAAACTGGCACTGTAACCAAAGGTCATCCACGAGTAGTAGTAATTCATACGTTGATTTCGGAAAATCGTTTATCGCTGTTGAAATTGTTCGCAGCCATTGGTTCAGCCGAATCAAACAGTGAACATCCTATTGCCAATTCAATTACTTCTTTTGTAAAAGAAGTAAGTAATGCTAAATGAATTTTCCGAGGAAAATTATGTAAAATTTCAGTAAAGTTTTTGGAAATTCCGTTCCAGACTATCTTCTAATTCCTGCAATGCCTATACAACCATACATTTTTATTTTGTAGTGGTTAAATACGAAAGAATGGGCCACTGTACGCCGGTTTCATGCTTCGGCTGGAAATGGAATTGCTTGTGAAGTGCGAAAAATTGATGATATGTTACTAAGTACAACACAAGAGACAAAATCCCAGATCGATTCGATAATAAAATTAAGCAGTGGTGATGTCACATTAATTAGGAATGAACATTACGGTAAGTTATAGGACATAGTTTCCTTCAAATTTTTCCACATGCTAATTGCATTCTGTTTTTCAAATACTTTTAGTGGTGATTTTTCTAAGAACCAGATATTTGTAATGAATGCCTTTTTATATTGCTGTAGATAGGAAAATGAAAAGAATTTTTCAATTTTTCCGAAAGATATGTCGCGGTGAATTAAGATATGAAATCATGTGTGCTATTCGTTTTATTGTATTTCTCTTTGATAGACAATATGCATTATTGTCATTTGAATTTTTTAGTTTTAAATTTTAATATCTTCGTTGCCATCAAAAAAATTAAAAGATTAGAATCTTTTTACAGGTATTCATAAAGCTATATTTAATGATAATAAGCCACTTCGAGTTGTAATCGGTAATGAACGATGGATGGCCAAAAATGCAGTTGCAGTTGATGAGTATGTTGGAAATCTTATTAAGGAAGAGCAGACAGCTGGACACATATCCGTTATGTGTGCAATAAATGGTAATGCAATAGTATTTATAATTAATGAAATTTTTAACTTTCAAATATTGATGTAAAATAGATAAAATAAAGAAAGTCAGATTATTCTTAGGTAGCTGTCATATGGAAATGCGTATTAGAGCGCATAGATGAACAGTACATTGGTACATTAGTATTGAAGTAATTGCAGTAAAGTATAGTTAACGTTTTTTCCGTGTTCCAGGTTATCTTGCGGCGATAATAAGTATAGCAGATATAGTAAAGGATGAAAGCGCTCTTGCTGTTTGGGCTCTGCAGCGTATGAATATCAGAGTAATCCTCTTGACGGGTGATAATGCCCGTACTGCAGCAGCCACCGCTAGACAAGTTGGTATCCGCGAAGTATTTGCCGAAGTTTTGCCGAATCAGAAGCGAATTAAAATTGAACAACTGCAGGTGTTTTATAAGCGCTTTCTTAACAAACGAACTTGTAAATAATTAATTTTATTATTAATATATAAATTAGAAACTTTGGTGATGATTTTAGCTATACTAATACAAGTTTTGGTGCTTCGAGTGTTACTGTAAGTAGTGTTGTCACTGGAATTCACTTTTCGTCTTACTACAGCTTGAAGTTTTTTCCATCGTTGAAGTACCTTCTCAAACACTTCTGTTTGGTCTTTTGTTCAGTTTTTTCATAGTTTTTCTGCTACGATTCGTGGAGATATAGCTTTGTTTCTCGCCACATAGGTGATAAGTTTTTCGATGGGCTGAATTGAAATCACCTAACATTAACATATATCTTCTTATATCGAATGTCATAAACGATATTATATAATTTTCCTCGCCCTTTGTTCCAGGAAATGAAAGAGCGAGTAGCGATGGTTGGTGATGGAATAAATGATAGCCCAGCTTTGGCTAGTGCTGATGTTGGCATTGCTATCGCTGCTGGTTCAGATGTTGCAATCGAAAGTGCTGGTATCGTCCTAGTAAAAGTAAGATTTTTCATTACAATTTACTTTAGAGCAGGATTCTATGAGGAATCATTCAGTTCATAATATCCATAATTAGATTTATTTCTGATTTTTCCTTTCATGCTAGCTATTACTCTTTCTGACATACATTGGATTGGAAAGAGTAGGATAGATATTTTCGGAAAAGTAGTAATTGCATTGATAAAAGTAAGTTAAGTAGCTAATTGATATTATTCAGAATGATCTTATTGATGTAGTAGCAGCGATTGATTTGTCGAAACGGACGACACGTCGTATACAACTTAATTTTTTGTTTGCTGTATTATACAATGTTATTGGAATCCCTATTGCTGCCGGTTAGTTTTCCTGCTATAGGTTCAATTTTTTTATTTTAATAGGGATTATTTAGTTTAGTTTATGATTCCATTGAAAGACTATTAAAAATTTGCTTTTCTTGAAGGACTGTTAAAAATTTGGTCCTGTTGAGTCAGCAATTGTCTCCGCAGGTTTGCAACTAGTGTTACACCCATGTCTTTTGACATAACTAAAGACACATTGGGATTTGAGAGGATATGGTAAACGCAGAAAGGAAAAAAGTAATGAAAGTTAAATTAGGGATAAATCCAACTAACATTATTAACTTAAAAGAAATCATCAGATTTAGTCTCATTTGGATTGTTTTATCAGAATTTAAGTTTGAAAATTATCAAAAATGTGAATTTAGAGACTCATTCCTCATATTTTATTTCTGATCAGTCATCCAAACTAATTTTGCCTTCGCTATTCTTATCATATGCAAATAGACTCGATGATTAAATCCTCGAAAAGACATGCCATAAAATGTCAAAGCAACAATGCTTCCATGATAATGGTGTTGACATATTAATATTGATAATATTGGTTAATAGACTTTTAAAATAAAGTTCTCATTTCAGGTGTTTTCATGCCTTGGGGTTTTACAATTCAACCGTGGATGGCAGCAGCAGCGATGGCTTTATCGTCAGTTAGTGTTGTCGCTTCGTCCTTGCTGCTAAGACTGTATAAGTAAATTATTAATTTCATTACATTTCATAATTCTTAATCTTAAAAAGTTCCGTAATCTTTTGATTGATTTGTGAGTCAAGTGGTACCTTTCGGAAACAAATTTTTGACTTTCGATTCAATCAACTTTTTTATCGGCTAACCAATCATTCATTTCTGGCGTATATTTTCGACCTCACCATTTAGGAAGCCAACTCAGCAAAGTTTGGCTTGTGTAGAGTTTCACAACCATCAAGCACGCTTAGCAATGGGTGATTGGCCGGTTGCTGTACATCGCGGTTTGGATGATTTTGCGGTGAGGCGGTCGATTTCAAAACTATCATTCAGTTCAATCATTTCAACAATAAGCTCGATATTCGATTCACAGCAAAGTATAAATCGTATTACACCACTCGATAGGTCTGTCAGTTAATCTTGCAACTGAGAAAAATGTGTTATATATTTAGTTTTCTCATTTTATGTGATCGCTTTAATTAAATTTATTCATTTATTTGCTCATCCGATGTGTCTTAAGGTAGCCTTAATCAAATTTACACATTTTTCTCATTATGTATTTTAAGATGGCTTTAATTAATAAAGGAAGGGAAGATTTGTTTTTTTGTTTGAAAATTTCACCAAGCCTTATATACCTTTGTTGCTTTCACGGTATGCTCTGTGTTCTCGGGTAATTCTAGCGTAACTTTCGCGTTGTTTTTGCCGGTTATATCCCTTTAATACAAGTAATTCCAGGAATATCTTTTTTTCGAAATAATTAAGAGTAGTTACATACAAGTGATATGGGGACTTCTCAAGTGAAAGCTGTGAATAGTTTGATATAGGTGACGTTATGAACTTCTTAATTACATAATATATTTGTAATTTGGCGTAATAATTACAAATAATAGTTGAAATTATTTTTAGAAAACTTTTGCTTCAACGTAAATCAAATGCTGATTCACTGGATTCACCGAACACTACACTTATTATCTAAAACTTCTACCCTCGTTGCTTCTCGTTTGTTTCTTCGTCCCGTCGTAACGCTGATTCTCCTTCGTGAATTATACATCTTTTTTTCCTTTTTTTGGATGTGAAATCCAGAATGAAGTTGACGGAAATTATCAGATAATAATCTGATAATGGACCTCGATCACTGTAGCTGTGCTATGTATCTACTCCTATCCAAAAACCGAACAGTAAGCTGTGATCCATTGTTGCGTATTATTTATTCTGCTCCTTTTCGGTGCCATTTGCTTCCTGGTAATAGAGAGTAACAAGGAATTAACCACCGGAAGAACAGTCATGATATCAGCTGCTTTCATTTCCAGTTATTTATTATCTGAGCTATATAGCATTAGTCGTAACTTTCTGGTAAAGTCTTCTCGATTTACTTTATATTCTCGGTACTGGATATGTCTGATTCTACTGTGATATCATTTCCCTGCTGTTATTCCCACATCGTGAAAGATTTTTTGGGTCGAGATTTCCGGTAGATAATTTGACTCAAAGCTTCAAAATGTTTGAAGAATGTTGTAGTTTATTTTAAAAACGAATTGGTGAAAATCCCAGTTTTATATCTGCCTTAATTTGCATTTCATTTGATTGTGTAGGCATTAGTTCATGCTTTTGTTCTTTGCATTTGTAATTTAGATTCTTTCAGTTGTTTATCTACAACCATCTTTTTATCATACCCATAATTGCTTAATTGCTTCGCTGTTACCTGCAACTGATTTTTTTTTCCAGTTATGAGAGATCTTATCCCTTGATTTCTGGATTTTAACTTTTTTTCCGTTTCAAGTACTTGTGCTTCTCTATTTTGTGTAGTCTGCTGTTCACTTTGATATTTGGCTTGTAATTTAGATTATTCCAATTCATTTAAGATTTGCCTAATTCTAAAAGTATTGGTTCATATGACATATTTTATTTATTCTTTTATGTTGCGCCATGCGTATATTTCACTTTCACTGATTATTTTGCATTTTAGTATTTCCTGATCATTGGTTTGTGGAAAAAGATGCATTTCAATCTTAACGATCAATTTTTCACAGTTATAAGTTTACTATTTCGATCATAATAGTTCATTTTTTACTATTATCAAATTTGACAACTTGTTTTTGTTTTTTGATTGAAAGTTAAACACGTCTATATTTACGTAGTATCATTTTAAAAAATGAAAATGATTTGAAGTGGGAAATAAAGGACCTTAGATTAATTTTTAAATTCCCAAATTATTTGAACGATATATGGTGGAAATATAATGTCAATGAGACTGAAGCGTGTTTCAACTATCAAACTAAATTGATTTATAAGCATATAAATCTCATCTTTTAAGATATTCAGTAGTTTCTCAGTTTTGTTTGAAATTTAATTGTGTCTTTTTTCTAAATATCATTTATGAATTTTTTTTTACCAAATGAGATTTTCTGCTGTCATTCTTGTAGTTCTTTTTGAATCTCATCATTTTGAGTTTTTCCCACATTTCTGAAGGTAGTGATTAAATAATTCATTTTCTAATTCTTCTATTTCACTTCCTCAGTGTGGGCATGCTTAATTAAGTCTTTCTTTTTCTCACAGGCATTTTCTTTCTCTTAGCTTTTATTCTAACATATTCTTCATTTCTATTATCCGTTACTACTCCTGTGGTACACAAAATTTTTCTGTGACTTCTGTCTACTTCATTTCATTGTACGACAATATTATGAAATATAATTGAAGTCTTAATCCGAGTTTGTGATGAAATCAAAAAAATCTTTGAGCTCAAAATACCATCCATTTCGGATATTCTTATGTATTGCAGTATTTTGGTCATATTTTGTTTTCTGTTTTTAATTCCGATTTTTGGTTAGAATTTTGATGATTACATTCGTTGGAAAAACTTACTGGTTCATATCTTTTGTTAGATCTTGTTTAGGCTACCGCTGATTTGTTTGTATTGTTTTGGTTGCTAACCGGTTATTATACGATGATGCCTTTTGGTTTTGTTGAAGACTACCGGTATTGTAGCCATCACAAGAGAATTATTTTAAAATTTAATACAATTTTCAGCTCTGGATTTACTGCAAATCACAATTCGACTTTTCGACTTCATTTCTTGTACAACAACATAAAACTCTATCCAGAATCCATTCTACGTATTATCTGCTATTATAATAGTAATTTAATGTTGATAAGATCGAAAAGAAGGCTTTTAAAAGTGTAGACAATTGTGGTCCAGGATGGCACTTCCTTTGAGTTGTTACTATATTTTGAGCTGAAATTTCAAAGTTACCAGAATTTGGAATGGTTGGAGATTGTTACAGCATTTAGATATAAAAAGACTTTAAACATGAAATGAACTGTCATACTTTAATTTCAAATACCAAAGATATCATTGCGAGATATTAACTCCAGAAATCAAAGTTATAAACTAGTTCTAAAGCTAATGTAAAACTGTATCGTCGATTCCTTTCTCAGTAATTTTTTTTTTTGGCTTGCAACGAGGGGAAAAAATCCTAAATACAATGGAGAATTTTTATAGAATGAAAATAAATTTACTAGAAATTTCTTCTGGAAATCAGGAAAAAAAAAAAACTGGATGTGCTCACTTGAACTATGAAGAGTAGTAGTGCGAACAGTAGTAGTGTAAATTATAGTTCTTTCCGGTATTTCTGTATTGGATGATATAATTTCTTTTTCAGGTAATCCTTTCCTGCATACTGTTGTATTAGCACAAGTCTTCATATCACTATAAATAAGAAAGAATATGGAAGACTTTCGAAGAACTGGAATTTGAAATTACATGATTTCAATTACTATCCAAAGTATTTCCGGATTAGCAATGTCATTGATTGCTTTAATCATTGGAGAAAGCGTAGTTGAAACAAACACGGAAGTATAATAATTTCTGAAACCATCTCCACCTCTTTCAGACTATTTCCATGTAATCCTTAGTCTCTTATTCCTTTCATCTTTTTCTTAAAATCAAAAAATTTTATTTCCATCCATTACACTAAAAACTTTTTTCTCTTAGAAAAATAAAAACCAATGATAATTAATTAAAAACTAATAAGTAAAGAGATTATTATATCATGGAATAAAATTTAAAAAAAAAAAAAAAAAAAAAATTACACATTTCGATGACTGTTGATACAAATACACGAATAGATATAACGTTTGCTACGTTGACAAGCAAATTTGTCATAGAAATCACAGTTAAAATTTCGTGGATATTCATGAGCATTATTACAAAGAATTGGACTAAAATTATTGCCCAAGTCAATACAACGTCGAAATTCATCGACATCTGCAACAAAAGAAAATCATTCAATGGATGTAGCAATAATGAACTTCAATTTTCAAAGAAATTTTAGAAATTGTTGAAATTAATAAAGGAGAAATCATTACTTTCAATCTTACACTATCCTATGCGACCTAATTACTACTTATTTTAATTACGATATTAAATTGAGCAAACAAAAATTCATCAAGTAAGCAAAATATAATAATTTTTTTTTTCTTTTTTTTTATACTTTTGAAGCTTTAGGCAAGCTAAAGATATATTCGACACCTTATATTATCCACTACCGATTGTTCACTAGATAATCCAAATTACGTATTTTACGCTAGAAAATCAAGTATCATATCTTGTGCACCGGTTATTCACACCGATACGATGTATTCCCATGCAAAAACCAAATAATTTGAACCATTGACAATTTTTGAAATGTGTTTTAAAAATTTCAATCCTCATTTTGCATCAAATTATGACTGCCTAAGAATGATCAGAAAGAATGATTAACAATAACGAATACTTCTAAACGTTTACAATTGAAGCATCAATTGGTCATGGTATCGGTTAGATCAATTGATCATGGTATCGGTTAATTCAACTGATCATGGTATCGATTAGATCAATTGATCATGGTATCGGTTAAATTAATTGATCATGGTATCGGTTAAACTAACAATCAGATTTTTTGATGCAAATATAGCCAAATAGGCATGGCTTCCATATTGTCTTACCATATAGCTCAAGTGGTCGTTTATCACAAATTACCGCTTTACTATCAGCTGTACATTCCATCTGTTCCCCTGAACATTAAAAAATGAGGAATATTCAGCAAAGATATTTGGAAATTGTCTGATTAAAATTCCAATTTCCTTAATGAAAATTAAGTTCTGTTGCAAGGATTTGTTGATATGATATAATGATAATATGATGAATCATATTAACTAAATCTAGCTTTCATGATAATGAATTGATTTAAATTCAAGCAATTTTTATCGTTTGCTTTTTGTAATTTTCTTTTAAATTTCATTTAAAATTATTCTACTCAAAGTTTTTCTGAACTTCTTCTCCCCCCCCAAAAAAAAAAAAAAAAAAAAAAAAAAAACAAGCGATGAAATTTGAAATAAAATATTGATAACGGATAGATTGCCTTACAATTTATCAATGTAATATCACTAAAACCATCGAAATCACCATGATTTTGAATTTCTAATCCTGCTACTTTTTTGGAAATTTTTGACTGAAATATTTTCAAAATTATGATAATTTCAGTTACTTTTGTAAGGTATCTTTTTTTTAATGTTAATTTTAAGTGGAAAATAATTGATATAAATTTAAAAAACATCAAAACAAATTTTTACAATGAGATGAAAATAATGATATTAAAAAAATTTTTGAAAAGTTTTAAGTTCTTATTTTATATCAAATCTTAATTAGCTATGAATACCATTTTAACTCAAACTTTAGATTAAACAATCATAAGAAAGATAAAGAATGGAAATATATTTTAAATGAAATTTCAAATAATAATTTACTGTAAACAAATAAAATAAAAACGAAATGAAATAAACCGCTCTCATCTAAGATGCTTAAATTTGACAAATGTCTTACATTTTCTTTTTTTTTTTTTTGTTTATATTCAAATAAAAGTAAATGTTTCCTTTAAAATTCAAATTTAAAATTAAATTTACTCTAAAAAGTTTCTCATTTAAAAAGAAAAAAAAAAAAAACCACACCCAATATTTGCATACGTGTATTTATCTATGTTATGTCATATTGATGATTCGTACGTTTTACGTGTACTTCACGATGATGTGTTCGATGTTTCAGCGTATTTCAGATCAATTAATACGTGTATATGATCATATTATCAAGGTGATATTTAGATTTATAACAAAATTTTAAAATTACGAAACAATTTCAAACAAAAATTTGTCATGTAATGGAATTATTTTGTAGTTGAAAGTTTTTTGAACTAATGAAAAAAGAAAAATTTGAAAATAGTTCAGTAAAAAGAATTGAAATTTTGAAAGAAACTTTCGAAAAAAAACTCAAATAATCAAATAACTTCCCAACTTTAAGTTAGAAATTTCTTAAAAATCTCGAGAAAAAAAAAAAAAAAAAAACATTCCGTGAAATTCACAACGTACGTTTTGTGTGCCCATTAATTACTTCACGCCGAACCGCATAATACCATCCACGTGTTGTCCGTCTGAACAAGGCGTGCTTCACTTTACAATGGGCTTTAAACTTACGTGTTCCGTATTATTTCATACGTATTCCGTGAAATTCATAGCTTTTGAGCGTGAATAATGTTTCAAACGTTACAAACTTTTATACGTTTATACAGATATTGTTCATTAAATGTAATGGGTAAAATGCGGTTAGGTTAGCTTCATTTAGCAATAAATTTAGTTAGGTGGCGGCAATTTTGCGGCAATTTTTACCAGAAAGTGATAACCTATGACCTTATTTCAATTATATGCTAATAATTATCATCAAATCTTCTCATTTCTCATTACTTTTCTATATTTTTTTCCATTTACATTTATTTCTCCATTATATTATGCTCATTTTAACGGATTCATTGGATTCATAGCAATGAACCATTCATCCGGAATTTCGGAATCAATCTTAAACTATCATAAAATAAGTGATAAATTTAATGTTGTAAAACTGTTTTCCTTACTTATTATTGGTATATTTTTATAAATGATAATATAGTTGAGTGTAGAAAAAGAATAAGGAATGATTGAAAAAAAAAATTGATAAGAAATGAAATGTAGTAGAAGTGAAGAAAAAAAAAAAAAAAGGGTAAAAATTATTCTATATGAGTTGAGGGAAAAAAAAAAAAAAAAATAATTAATTTAATTATGTAATATTAGGTAAAAAAATCAATTTTATTATTATATGATTACTTTTAATTGAATAATGAGATAATTCATTATGATTAATTAAGTGATATTTAAGAGTTTTTTTTTTTTCGCTATAAAAAATTTTTATAATTTATATAATTTCATTGATTGTCATTGTAGTTTTAAGTATGTTTATTGTTAATTGTATTTACTGATAGGATAAAAATTATGTAAATGTACATTTATTCAATTGATCTGATCCTTGTAAATGTAGCTTCTTTTTTTTTAAAAAAAAAAAAAAAATATATAAATTTTACATTTTATTTTCTTCCTTGTCTTGTTTAATCTTCTTGATTGATTGCTAGGATTTTTTTTTTTTTTTTTTTTTTTTTAGTGTCAGTGATATTTTTGTTGAACTTAAACTTTTTGATAGTATTTTTATGTAATTAACAATATTGTAATTGTTAAATAAGGAAAAATATTCTTTCTAATTTTCTTTTTTCTTCTTTTTGCAAAAAGAATTTTTTTCAAACAAGAAATTATTATTCTTTTTTTTTTTCTTTTTTTCATTTCTATTTACTATTACTAATTTACCCTCTTGAATATATATTATATACTTAAAATATTTTAAATTTATTTTTATCTAAAAAAGATATAAAAAATATTTTTGTAAATTTTCATTCAAAAATAATTTTATTTTATTTATGAAAAAATGCTGATGTATTGTATGTAGATTAAAAAGAATTTTAATCCAATGAAATTTTAGTAAGCTATATATCATTGTAGAATGTTTTTTTTTTTTTTTTTTTTGATTGAACGATTCTTATTCTACTGATACGTAGCTATTGATTCAAAATAATATTTGTTGTGTTGGAATCCGAATTACAAGTGTATTAATTTGAAATAATTTGTTCAAAAAATTTTTCTGAAAAATTTAAACGCTAATTTAAATGGTTTTTATATGAAGAAAAAAATTAATAAAAAGGAAGAAAAAAGAAAAAAAATTTTTCAATATGAATAGAAAATCATTTGCAAAATACTTTTCCTCATATAGATTTCAATAAATTTACAAAGTTTGCTTCAATTTGAGAGTAAATTAATACTTGTCTGAAGAGGAATAGCTAGAGGTGATAAGAAACGAAGTAAATAATAGCTGTCAAGAATTATTCATTCTCAAAACTAATCTTGGATGTTGTTTTAGTGTTTTATATTCTATAATGAATATGGTGAAATTTTCAATTTACTTAAAATCGGTAATAATGATTATATTTTTTTACAGAAATTACTTGAATTTGCTGCTGATTTTCATCTTTTGTTTCATTCTTCTGTCATAAAACGTAAATTAAACGATGCCTCCGAAAAAAGAAAGTACCGCTCCAAAGGATGCAACTAAGGTTGGATTTTTTTTTTTTTTTTTTTGCTTTTTAATTTAAAAAATATTTGAAATATATTTAGTTGTATATTGTATGTTGATGTACTGTAGTATCTAATATTTCCGAAGAAACATTGAAAAATCCTAGAACAGTGAGTTTGATATCATTTAATACAAAGATCAAAATATGAATGGTTTTATATTATTTAATATAACTGGATTATAGTAAGAATAATCTACGACATATTTTTAAGTTTGGTTTTGATTGTATACTTTTTAACCGTTACATGCAGGAGTCACTTCAATTATGTAGCTGAATGAAATAATATTTGATATTATCAGCACAATTAGAAAAGTAGATAAGTTAGTAAGTACGCTATGGTTATCATGGAGATAAATTTTAAAATTTTCACTAGCATCATTTTATAGTGATCTAAAAAGTATCAAGTAAATGTAGAATTTATTTGACAGGAAGTTGCAAAAGCCTCGGATGTTTATGAATTGCATGCCAAGGTACTCTGTCAACATTTGGACAATCTTTATTATGAAGCAAAAATTATCAACGTGGAGCATAGCCTCGATGGAGAACCTATTTATACCGTTCATTATCAGGTATGATACTCGTATTATTTATAAGTTACTTCAGACAGCTATAGTATCAAGTAGTATTGTATATTGTAATTTAAATAAGCGTTGGATAGTACTGAAGGCCATTGTACATCAGGTATAATTATTTCAAATATATCTTTGCTGGATTTATCTAACCGCCGTGGTTATCCTATCTTTTATTTTATTTTTTTTTTTATTTCTTACTTTTAGGGCTGGAACCAACGACATGATGAAAAAATTAAGCATAGCAGCACACGTAGTCGTTTTCTGGAATACACAACAGCTAACGTCGAACGTGCAAAGGTTTCTTTAAATGTCCCAACTAATTTAATCAGCAAAAATTTTTTCCTGATTTTTCAAAAGGCGATTCGTTAAGCATTATTATTGCCTTTTTTCTCTTCCCTCCGCAAAAAAACATCCACGTTTGCGCATTGCTAATGTTGGATAATACGTTTACGGTCAAACATTGTAACTGCTGAACATGATATCGTATTTTCTTAGTTTGCATATCTGAAATTAGCGATACTATATGGCAAACCATTATATCTTCAGGATTAATTACGGAAAATGCGCCACTACTGTGAAGTAAAACAATCCTAGTGAAATAATTATTTAGAAATTTCTCATTTCCTTATAAAATTGCCTGAATGAGTATCCCAGCATAACAGCAAGTCATAGTACGGAAAGTCTGTTATGAAACTTAAGTCATTTATATATATCGTAATATTTAATTATGAACGTAGAAAGTTGATTTCATAATTCTGCTTCAAACTATTATTGTAAAAATATTTTAGTCTTTTTAACTGCTACATTACTTATGAATACTTTTCTTTTGAAATTACTTTACATCACAGCTATCATTCTTACAAAGTATATCACTAAATTTCATTGTTTTAATTTTGGGACCAATCTTTATCACCAATATGTCTAACGTAAAAGTATTTTTTCTTGAGATAAGAAGGGAAGGTGAATGAAAAAGAGAAGGAAGAAAACGATTATTTGGTCAGTTTGAAATTAAGATGAGACTTATCAGATATGCTGGACGTGGTGCTAACTGTTTTACTTGCCAGATATGCAGTACAAATAATGTATTGAATAAGTTGAATGACTAGTGCCGTTGCTGTAGATTTATTTTATGGTGGAAGATTCACCTATGAAACATGTATTCCTTATTAGGGCTAAAATTTCTTAAATTTTCAAGTATTTCAAGTAGAATTTCAATCATTAACATCTCTGATAGATTTTATTGAGCAATGAACAAGAAGAAATCTTAGGGTATTTGGATAATCTAAAGAAAAAATTGTTTGTTTGTTAAGTTTTGGAGATCATGAGAGTTTACTGTATTACATATTTATAAACTCAAATATTCACTATTCCTCAAACGTAATTTTTTTTTAACTCAAAAAATTTAAATTGATATGGCTTTACGGTGAGGTCGTATAGGAGAGAAATGGGTAAACCATGTTCACTGATGAGTGGAAGCTGACATAAAAGAAAGAAATCAAAGGTTGTTTCAAAGTGCTTAGTTTTTTTTATCTATTTTATCGTTAGAATATATTTATTTTGTCGTTAGAAAAATAATTCTAAAAAAGATATGGAGAAAAGAATTTAGCAAAATCCGTACGTACTGCAACTTTATGAATTTTTTTAATAATTAATTATCTCTCAATAACCAAACGAAGCTAAATAATCAGTTATTTAAATTTGAGGTTGTATTTAATTGTGAAATAATGTTTTGAATTCCATGTAAAAGTAACTCTATTACTAATTAGATGATTAATAGAAAGGAAAAAGTGCACAAAGTTTACTTAAATTTTATTTAAAACTTATTTTTTATTAAAATTATTTCATCATCTTTCGTTTTTGCGAATTTCATACAGACTAATGAACACAGCAAGCAGTTAGCCATTTTTTTTCTCTAACCATTGAAAAAAAAATTGATGTCCATCAATTTATAAAGAGGGGGAAAAAAAACATTGCCTCAGAATGAAATCGATAAATCCCAAGTAGTTTAGTGAAAGAATGAAATTGAATTGGGAGCTAACTGAGGTTGATGCGACAAAATTTCCAGTTCTTTAGGCGGAAATGAGAGATGCTCAGGCTCGATTAGCTCAGAACAAACGACGTAGTCGGAAATCGAATGTTTTGGATGAGAAACGAAGTGGTGGAGCTGATAGCCGAGGTAGTACACCATCGGATAAGCGTGGAACATCGACAAGTCGGGCTGCTAGTATTGTATCAGATAAAGGTTATCTATTTTGGGAAATTTTGAAGGTGTAAGAGTTGTTTCAGATTAGGCTCATTGAAATACTCATTGTTTGAGGATTTAGAGTCAAACAGTTATTGTAAGATAAAGTCTCATCCATGTGAACTGAAAAACTTTTGGTCAGTTTATTTTGTTGCTTTATTGTTGTTCTTGCTTTATGATTAGTGAGAAGAGGTAGTTTGTCTTGAAATACTGTACGCAGATTTCTGGTGTTGATAAAGGGATGTTGCTTGCAAAGGAAAATCAATAAAATGCTAAAATTTTGGAGCATGAAAATGTAATGAGTCATTTTTAAAGTGGGTAATTCATCCAGTTAAAGAGATGTTAAAAATGAAAGTCTTCTTTAGGGACCATGCGAAAACGTAAACCAGGTACGCAGCTGGAGAACGAGCCGGTTTCGGATTTTATCCGGAAGAATGAAATAAAAATTGACGTAAGAATTGTTCGGATCTTATTTTTCAACCCATCTTATTAAATGTATATGTGAATTCCAGCTTTCTGGTGACAATTCTTCATCTGAATTCCTCATTTGTTGTCTAGCTATAGCTTATTTCTCATTTATTTAAAAAGAGAAAGAAATAAGATCAAAGAAAAACTCTTCGTCATTCTGGAGGATTTCAATTGGATTGTGGTTATGAATGTTATTGTGTATGGCTGGAGTAGTTTGGCGGAATATTGCAGTATTGCAACAACTCAGATTATCATAGAATTGCTTAAGTTTATCAGATATTTCACATGTTTGTATCTTCTAGGTGTATGGGTTCTGTTTTAATTTTAGATACCGTCAGTACTTAAAGACATTCTGGTCGATGACCACGATATGGTTAACCGTCAAATGTATCTCCCGCGACTTCCAGCGCGACATACAGTAGCCGGCATTGTTCGTCAGGTTAGATTAATTTAACTTATGTAGATTAGAAAATGAAGAGTTATCACAGTGAAAGCCAGTGGCTTTATCTGTCATTAGGGAACAACGGTAATACCTCTATTACCTTAAGTTTGAATGAAGTTGGCTAAGCATATTTTTACTTTTGTCCTGCTTCGATAAGCGATGATGGTCATCCTGATAATAAGTGCCGTCTCTGCTTGTAAGTTAAAAAAAGTCGAAGCTGGTTGAATCAATTCACCGATCAACAGAGTGGTTTAAATTTTTTTCTCTTTGGGATCTTGTGCAGGGTATTTCGTAAAACAGCTAATTTGATTCGTAGTGATCGATTCAACTAACATTTGAATCTTGAACCGATATTCAAATATTTGAACGGATTTTCGAATATCGAAAATATTCCTGTTGTTACAGTATGCGGATTATATGGGTACATGCGTAGAAGCGAAAGATACTTTAACATTTGAATTTGGAAGCGATGATACACAGCTAAATTCCATGGTGGTTACTTTGGTTGAAAGCAGTTATGGTATACAGGTCTTTTGTTTTTTACTTCACTTTTTTTGTTCCACTCGCAACCTACCACAGCTTTACGTGTTTTACATATTATTTCAATATTCTATTGAGTGGATCTGTTTAAGAGCCAAACACTTTTCATTGTGTTGTTTTTGCCCGCTTTTTAGATTTACCATCATTATGTTTTGTTAATGAGATCTGAACTGTTTTTATCTCTTTTGCGATATGTTTGATACATTCTACTTTTTTTTTGTATTTTTCAGGATTACTTTAACAATTCATTGGGATTACAGTTGTTGTACAAATTTGAGCGACCTCAATATGCGGACCTCCTTGCTCAACATAAAACTAAACAGGTGCAACCTTTCTATTACGGTTTCCTTGTTGATTAAGTTCGTAAATATTTCTCTATTCCGGAAGCACTGATATATTTGTTTTCACTTAATGTCATATAGCAGTATCAACTGGAAAATTCATGTTTTGGCTTCGGATTAGAGAATCCAAAGCCTAGAATATTCTGGAAATTGACAGAACCTTAAAAAATGGATTTTTATTTGCTTGTTCAGAACTCATTCAAATATTGTTCTTTAAACTTCTCTCGAAGCAGTGTATCTATCATCTATATCTCTTTTTTTTCATCCAAACATTTACAAATATTCCTGTCACATACAACTGAAGATTTAAATATGTTGAAGAAAACTTCATTGAGCCACAACTTTGTCCTTGTTTAATATGGTTAACTTTCAGGAAGGAACAAAAGATGCGAAGAAAAAACGTAGCAGTGAAGTGACTGATGCTGATGGTAAGTATGATTATTTCTTATGATTATCGTTTGACAAATAACTAATTGATGTTTTACGCTTGATTTGAAATGTGGAAAAATGAAATTACTCGGAACGAAGTTATCCTATTCGTATGTTTTTATTTAATGATTGTACCTTTTTTTTCTGTGCTTTTTTATTTATTGATTTTGTTTTGTTGCAGATTCAGTTACGGACGATTATGACAAGTTCAAACCTTCGGAATACTATGGTTTCATTCATCTTCTTCGTTTGTTTGTTCGTTTCGGCCATATGTTGGGGTAAATTTTTCACATTAGTGTTAACATTAATTTTAATTCGCTGATCACATTTCAAATTATGGAACATGTGGCGAGAAGGAAAAAATGATATAGCAGTTGTCAACATTTCCGTTTATGATAAGGGATCTAGGTTTACTAAGCCTTGTTTTTCAGGCTCTTATCGTAGAGTGCTGGAAAAGATTTTTTTTGCCGAAGTCATTAATTAAGGCATATAGAAGAAGAGTCACATCATCGAAAATATAAAATCCTTTAAAATAAAATCAATTTGATGTTTCACACAGTAAACTTCTTCAGTTGTAGTGATTAGCAATAATAGATTTGAAGCATGTTTCGGTATTATTTGAATAGTTTCAACCGAAACGCAAACACTGATCTAAATTTATTGTACATTATTTGGCAAACAGGTAGATCTTACTTCTATTGTTTTTATTTTCCAAAGAGGATTTATGGCACGCAATATCTTCACATTACAGACTGACAAGTTGGAGTGATCGAACAATCGAAGCTATTGTGAATCAAGTGCACAATTTTTTGAAATTCCTCGAAGTTAATCGTCATAAGTTCTTCGATATTGAAACGGATTACGAAGTGGCCCCACCGGAATATCAACGGCGTGTTTGGAGCTCATAGAAATGTCCTACATAATATTCGCCATGTATTTCCTTTTTTAATGTTCATTCAGCTTATTCATCATACAATCATAACAGGCAGATTTCGTAAGGCTTAAGAGATCCCTTAAATTGTTAAATTTGAAGTGTACATCGATTGGTTACCTTTTTCACTAAAACTTGCAAAACTCCTCCAATTTTTCTGTTGTTCTTCATGGTTTATACATTACAATTATGGATGACAATATTGTATCATCAGGTTTTGTAACTTAAGTTTAGAATACTAATGTTATCAATATTCCTGTCTTGTTTTTTTTTTCTGAATTCAAAATTTTTCTTGCTTATGCTTCACAGTTCTCCGAAGATCACAAAATCACGAAAGTCATCAGTGTTTAGTTCAAATGCCAACTTGTTAACCAACTTCAGATGCCGTTTAGACACAAGCATTATTCATCAATTACTTTAATACTTTTATTTTATGGTGTCAAGCATTCGCTTTGGTTATTGACTCATACCATTATCCAGTTCATCTTTACTATGAAAATTTTTTTTCTTTTGTCCTTACGCATTCTTTACTAACTGAGATTTGTGGTATGTTGGCCAGGTTTCAGTTTCCAATTAACATGCTTGCTTGGCAAATGTTTAATTTTGAGTATGTGATATGTTCTGGTAGATATGTTCCTGATGTTTTTACCTTCCAGAAATAGATCTTCCGAAATATATTACCCCTTCTCAGCATTTATTTTCAACTAAGCACTTTTGCTATTTTCGGTCATTTTCGTTTTATTTCGCAGTTCGTGATTCTATATGCTAACATTATTCGTCTTCAACATTTTTAGAGCCACCTGGATCTCAATTTTCTTTTGGGTTGATTTGACGTTTAAGTTTGAATTTATTTGAACTCTTTAGATTTGAATCCATTTAAGGAAATGATGTTACAAATCTCAAAAGTACCCTTCCAAATATTTCAAAACTTTAAGTGAAAAAATGAATAGTTGAAGAGGAGTTTATAAAGATTCTTTCACCATAAACTTTATTGATAATAATCAGTCTTATGGAAGCGACTGGACTTTCTAAATCAAATACAGTTTTACTATATAATGTTTCGTTTGACTATCAATTTAATGAGTTATTTGCCGTTATACATTGTTTCAAATTGTGTCTCTCCTGTTTCCCCCTTAATTTTTTTTTTTTTTTTTTCTTTCATTGTTTGCTATCTTATAAGCATTGCTAGCATATTTTCTGTTCACTTTTCTCTTGTTAAATATATGAGAAATTGAAATTTGTTATTTTGAAAAACTTTATCGGATTACATGACCTTTGTTCTACTATTATTTTGGAAACTTTTACCTCGCTTATGATATAAACCATTATGAATTTTAATTCTTTTGTTCAGAACATCTATACATTTATGCGCATAAATGTGCATCGTTTATAGCAAGCGATTATCAATGATTATTTATGCTAGTAGCTAGCTAAATATGATGATAGTTTATTGAGTCCAATTTTAAATTTGTGATTGATATTATAGTAATATCTTAATTTTTTATATCCTAAGCAGCAAAATGTAAGTTGTAAGATAACTGATAATCTTCTGATCTAAGATCTAAGACAATTGTTATAGGCTGCAGAATGATGACCTTATCGGATATGAAATACTGTTTGCTTAAAATTTCCTGTTTAATTCAGTGGAATTCAAGACTAACAGTTTCTTTTGGTTCGTGTAACGCAGTCGAATTTTTCTGAATTTTCATAACCATAGTAGGTTATTAAAACTTTAAATGTTAAAATGAGACTTACCTGGATGAGGTGAATTAACCTGTTTACCATTACTGCAATGAGAGTATAATGCTATTCGGAACGAGAAGGAGTAGAAACATTCTCAGCTATAAGATTTTTTGCATTTATTTTAACGAAGAGAGCCAAGACATTCTTGAAGATACAGATGGATACTGGGAAAAACAATGCTAAATGCTAGGCTCTTTGCACTTTGCACTGTATTTGTTACCTTTTACCATTTATTTTATAATTTAATTCCCTTTAACATAATTTCTTATCGATTGATGGTAAAGTTCAGATAATTTTTAACTGTAGAATGTTTCAGGGAAGCAGAAAAGACTGATATGAAATGAAATTCATTAGAATTTAATAATTCATTGATTAGTTGCTTATCAATGAGATATGTATTTAGAAGATGATATTCCTTTTCACATTATAAATGTTATTTTATATTCTTAATTTCCTAATTGGTTAAATTTCAGGTTTATTGATTGAAGTATTACTAAGATAGAAAGGTCGAATTAAGGAGGAGGAGGAGAAAGAGGAAATGTATAAGATTGTGATTGGGCTTATTTATTGAATGAATTTCACAATTTTAGACTATCCATTTTCCTTTGATGTATGTTTATGTATGTGTATGTATGTATGTTTATGTGTATGTGTATGTGTATGTGGGTATGATATGTATGCACATTAAGTGAAAGATCGGTCTGAATGTTGCAACAAAACATTCTTAATATCTAATGGGATTAAGGACATTTGTTGGAAATGGGACGAAATGTATGCTGGTAAGTTATATGCATTGATTTGAGTATTGATTTGAGTAAATTTTATGATATAATTTATCAACTTTAGATTAAATTTATGAATAAATATATTTATTGATTTTGAATAAAATTTATGATATGTTTATTGATTGATTGTAGAAAAAATTGATGATATGATGATCATTAATCATCATATGAATACATTTTTATGAAACATTCCTTTTAACAGCAAATATATATATCATAATTTATCAGTTTTTTTTTTTTTTTTTTTTTTTTTTTTTTTTCTTGATTGTTCCCTTTTTCTAATATTTATTTTGAAAAGATAGCTATTCTTCTAAAATAATAAAAATTGTTGATTTAAATCTTTTCTTTAGTTACATTAAAGTAAGGTAGTGTTATTATTTCGGATAAATTTGCATACCGTTACATCAGTTAATTGCACCATGATAGATCATTATATGGAAGTTTGATGAAAATGATGTTTTTATGAAATGCTAAACAAATCAGAAAGATTATTTCGTTCATTGATAATTGCGATTAGCTAATCTTAGCTAGTTGTATATATATATGAGGATTTACATTGTAAACTACTCTTTGAGATTATCTGGCAAGTTATTCGCATATACGAAGTGATTATTTGAATCATTCTGAATGGATTTATGATAATTTGTAGTTTTGTAAATTCAAATAAGACTTCTCTTAGTATTTTTAATAAGACTCCAAGTATTAATATTGATTATCTGAGAATAATTTGTACATTTACCGTTAGTTTTTCCTTTTTTTTTTCGCAGACTAACCAATTGATAAGTTGGTTATCATAATTTTTGCTGACCAAATATTTGCATAGGTAGTCAATCAACCTGACATAGGATCAGACAATGATTTAAACCATGTCGTATTAATCTGTGCTCTCCGATAAATATTTCCCTATATAAGGGAGAAAAAGATGAATGGAAATATGAAGGAGTAAGTTGACGGGAAAGTTTTATCGCCTTTTCTTTTTTTTTTTTCAATTTTATTCTTATCAAATATGCAAAAAAATGCCATTCTCATATTTAATCAAAATGGGATGATCATAATATGATACAATAGGCTATGAAATTTGTGAAAAGCATAATGGATAAAGCAATTAAGAAAGTAATTATATTCCTCTTTAATAGCAGCATATGTAATGCAGTTGGATGAATGAATGAATGAACCATTCATTTATTCGAATTATCTATTTGGTGTAATTTTTTTGATTTATCGATAAAATATATGCGAAAAAGAAAAAAAAAGAAAAAAAAACTGAGAAATAGAATACCAATTCGAATTCGAAATAGATGAGAAGGTATTTTGAGAAAAAAAAAAATAGTTTTATACGACTTATGATTTAATGAAATTATCTTTTATAAGATTTATAATTCAATAATGTTATCTAAAACAGTTGCAATTTTAGAATTTTTTGCATTTTGCTACAAATATTTCTGTATAATTTTAATGGCATGAAAAAATAGTGTGAATTGATATAGTACAATTATGATAATATTTAATTTATGTAAATAATATGCTTATGCTTTACTCTAATTATCATTACTTTTCATTTTTATTTCTCATTAATTTTTAAATGTGAAACTGTTACTATATTAGTTATATCTCTTATCATTACCTAACATTATTCAATATGTTCTTCTTTCCAACTGATAACATATAATGAATAAGGTATAATTGATTGTTTGTATTTATAATTGATTGTTTGTATTTTTTAATTATTGTAATTTTTCAGAATTAGACAGTTATAAATTTTTTCATTTTCATGTAAAATAATTCCCAAATTTTAAGTCTACAAGTAGTAAATATAGATCAGAATATTGATGGGAAGTAAAGCTAACTAATAGATTTTCGATTTATTATTTTGAAGCGCTTTGGTGAGGATATTTTTTTTTTATTGATTTTATTGTTTTATGTAATTTCAGTGACTTTTTCTTGGTTATTTTTCTTCATTATACCTTGAGAATTACTACAAGATTCATATATATTGGTTCGTAATTTTGATTTTATATTCAAAGTTTACTAACTAACACTTCGAATTTTATAGCTATTTTAATAGCTATGATTGGAAGAATAATTAAAGAATGTTGTGAGATCCGAAAAAGGAATGGGTAAGTGTGATAGGAATGTATTGTTAAATACCTTGAATTGTTAGGCGTTGAAAAAAAAGTGTATCTAACAGTAGCGTACTATTTGAAACGTGTAATAAAGTCATTTTGCAACATTTATTACCAATTGATCGAATTTTTCATTTCTTTTCTCTCTTCTTTTATTGAAAAATTGTTTCTTCAGATGAGTCAGGTATTATTGTTATTATTATCATTCCTTTTTAATGAATGTATCGCATTATATTACGGTCGGTATCATTGCAGAAATTTCATCAAAATTATGAAGGAATTCTCGTGGTGGACTGTATCTCTAATGTTTATGTTTCAGAAATAACTACAGCGATAGTTGTAATAAGAAAATATTTATTGAAAAGAATAAGATGTAGTAATGATGGTGTTGTTTACTTATTAAGTGATCAGTATTTAGTGTTGAACTAGTTTGGGAGTAGTGGTATTTAATAGTTGCTCAAAATACATATAAAGTTCGGGAAAGCAGTAATAATAGCAGTAGTGTTTAACATAATTGATTGGTAGTTCGAACTTGGGACAGTTGGATCAAAAACACTCTGTTAGTTGCTACTTCATTGTCACAGTATTTATTGCATTCATTTTCGTTGGTTCATTTCATTTCATTGAATTGTACATTAATTGATGCAAATGCATCTGTTCGACCTTTCAATTTACGATTACTTTTAAAAAATAGAGAGGATGGTGAGGAATGGTGTAAGATAACGAATAGGAGAGAAATGTATTTTCTTTTTTCGATTTTTGTCGTAGTCGATTTTTTTTTTTTTGAATTTCTCTTACTGTTTGCGTAATTTTAGTTTTTAAGCTTCCAAAATTGGCAAATGTGTATGGTTGTCTAGCTTTGGTTTGAAATAATTATACAGGAAGAGGAAGGAGATGAGTGATTTGTTCAGTAAACAACTTAAAAAACAAACTGCACGGGCGAAAGAAAAGGTTTAGTTTTGTTTCAATTTTCTTTTTTCCTGTTTTAAAGAGAAATATTAAGCATGCTTGTTGGCATTTCGAATATTTGACGTTTAGAGTTTTCTATTTATTCAATAATAGACAGCTAGGAATTGAAACAAACATACGAACTAGATAATTGCATCTATCATTTAAATCAGCTGGTTGGTTAGATGAGAGTTATGTTTCAACAGTTTACATTGTAAGGTTTATCCCGGATATCAAACAATTTCATGCCATATTCGGCAGGTATGATCAAATTATCCTGGCTGATGCCTTCATGATATTTTTTGTCTTCAGTCTTCAACAGCCTTGAACGAAAATCATCGCTTATGGAAAGAACTAATTCCATTATTTCAGTTATTAGAAGGACTTGGGAAAGCGAAAGCAACACAAGATGATGTGTTTGATCAGCATGCTGCAAATTTGGTGAAGCAAAGCAAAGCGTGTGAAAGATTACATCGTGATTTGAAAGCGTACGGTGCAGCATTACGAACAATGGTTCAAGCGCAGAAAACATTTCGAGAGACAATACGAGAACTTTATGAAACCGATTGGCCTGATCGTGAACATTTGTGTGCTATTACACAAGTAATTTTATTATTCATATAAAAAAACTTTTCTTTAACGATCATCATTCTAATAACTGCATTCACGAATGCCAATTATTTCCTTGGCTTCCGACGTTTTATTGCATTGAGAGAAATAAAACTATTCAAGTAGTACTCAAGAATATTTAAATGATATATATTATATGGATTCAGTTTATAACTTTTCAAACTAACTTCAAGTATGAAGGTATGAGCCACACATTTTTGTCACATAATGTTCAGCAGTTCTCTCACAGTGATCCACTTTGACACTTCCGTAGTTTGAGATTAATAACCGGCTGAGTAAAATCAAGGCATAAGATGATATATGTTGCTGGAGATTTGAAGCAAACAGAGATACGACTGTATTTGGTTAGCAACATCAATGGAAACTAAGCTGTCGGATAGATTAGTGGGCGCATTTGATGCTAAACGATGCTAAATGCGCCCACTAATCTTTGATGCTAATGTTAGAGCTTGTTAAGAAGGCTCATTTTCGAACTAAATTATGTGTAATGTACGGTGTTTAGGAAATGCTCAACATTATGCAGCATTTAACAGGATAACTCAGAACACCAGAAGGAAAAATATAAATTTTGCAGTGTCTTCAACTTGAGTTTTATCAGTTGTTATTGGATGATACTTTGTAATTTAGAACTATTGCTAATTTGTTACTGATTTGATTATATTACAGTCACTGGATCTTCAATGGGATGAATTCGAGAAAATTGTTAATGATCGAGTGATGGGTTCGGTGAATGCATATATGGCACAATTTTCAGATTTAAAAGCTAAAGTAGCGAAACGAGGAAGGAAACTTGTTGATTTTGATGGGGCGCGGAATAATTATGCGACCATAAAAGCTAGTTCCAAAAAAGTTATTTTTTCATCCATTATTTATATGTACAATAGATGGATATATTCTCGTTTCTGACAAACATTGAGATTTCGAATTTTTTTTTTTTAATATATTGGAATAAGGAAAAATTTATGAAGATACAAAAGATATCATTTTAACGCAAATTTATATCACCTGCGTGAAAGGCTGCCAATCTGAAGGCGAATTTAGAGTGATAAACTTAGGAAATGGAATCGTTGGTAGTTCCCTGAAATAAGTTGTCCATTCGCACAATGACATTTACTGTCGAGTCATCTGATATTGTAATAGTACAACTGTTATGAGTTGAAAGACCATCAGTTTTCAGAAGTTATGTGCGTGGTACTTGTTATGAAATTGTTCTCTTATATCCATCTCTGTGATGTAACTTTTTACGGTTCGGATTTCTTGGTCTTTGGCCATTTAACACATCATACATCTTTCTTTGTCTCATTTCGAACAACCTTGAATCTCTGAACTGACTCTGTTTTAACATTGTTTAACCGTCGCTGTTGCAGCCTGATCATGATATTTAGCTGATTATGAAAAAGTGACAATTAATACTATAATTCTTGTTACATAAAAGGGTTAGTTCTCTCGTTTTCAGGGCGATGATGATCCAAAAGTGATGAAAGCATTAGCAGATCTACAACAAGCCGAAACCCTATATAAAGAACTGAACAGAGAGCTTGTTGATGCATTACCTGCTACATATGATAGCCGAATAACATTTTTTGTTGATACACTTCAAACAATTTTCAATGCTGAAAGTACCAATCATGCCGAATGTGGTAAGGTATGTTTGTCGAAAATTAAAGCTATTTGAAGAATAAGCTGCATATCCTGCATATGTTATTTTTCATTTAGTAGTTTATTATTTGCAATAAATCTCTTTTAAGTACTTAACAAATTAGTAGTGAACGTTCAACAAAAAATTGGAATATCTTAGAGATTGCAATCCTATTAAGAAAATAAAGAGAAGGATAAAATTGTTTATAAATGAAATTTCCATTATTGGAAGTTAGACTAGCAATTTTAGCCTGTCAGGCAACCGCCTAATTGTAGCAATTTTGTTCCAGGCTGTAACTGATGGTTAGAATCACCTGCTTATATTGCCGAGCCTTTCCGTTAATATCTGTTGCAGAATAACAAAACTCTTGTTACCCTACTGGATAATTTGGGAAATTCATTCGATTCTCTTCGTGTTCCACGAAATGCATCGAATCATTCGGTAGTACCTACGCCAACTGATGAACAGTCACTTCCAACTGATGATTCATCATTACAAAAATCTGACGTAGCACTACAAGAGCCTCAACCACCATCTCCGCATGTTTCATCCGAGATATGTCTGAACAGGGCCGACTCTGACCATAATGATGAGAATGCAGAAAAAAAAGTGTATCCGGTAAGTTTAAATTTATCAGTCTTGGTACTTTATAAACTAGTTTATAGCAGTGTTATTAATTACAATTAGACGGAAATCTGACTTTCTTTATCTTTCATCACGTTCTACTACATATGAACCAAGCGCTGAAAGGTTTCTCTATTATTAATAGTAATGTGAAGGATTTCTTTTTAATCTTGATCATTGATATAACGTAAAATTTCTTTTCATCCTTAATCATGGTTAGCAAATTAGAAAAATGTTTTACTCATAATATGAAATAAGACATATAGGAAGTTTTTTTCACTTATAATTATGGATGACGCAGTTGGAAGAGGGAAATCTCTGTGGAATGAAGGTGTCCTGACTATTGTTCGAATTTATTTCTTTTTTCCTAATTTCTATAATATTTAGTCGTAATTTAAATCCTGCATTCTCGATGAATGTTATCTTTGTAGAGTTTGACTGATGCGCCACTTGCTGCAGCTGTTGTTCCTAATACTGAGGAGCGAAATGATAAAAAGTCGTCAGAAAAACTATCAGGTGCTGGTAATGGTGTTGGTGAAAAAGATTCCAAAGCCTCGCTAAATCCATTTGATGATGATGATGACGACGATACAAAAAATCCGTTCAATGAAAGTGATAACGGGAAGGAACCACATCCAGAGCCACGTTCACCGCAGAAAGGTGACAGTCGTCAGGAAGCGAGTGGTGATCGAAAGGTGTTCTTTTTTTTTAAAATGATGTATCTAACACGATCGTCGATAAGTTGTGTCGAGAATTTTTAATGCATGAAATTGAACCGTAGGTTGGGGAATTACGTTGCAATGTTAAGCCGTTTCTTAATGTGTAAAACTTAAACATTATAGTTGTCGCTAAAATCAGACCCGAAGAGAATGAAAATTTTACGATAGAGAAGGGCTGAATTTCCTACAGTTAAAAAGGAGAAATGAACACCATCACTGTG
Organism: Dipetalonema caudispina; assembly: GCA_013365325.1. Taxonomy (NCBI): domain Eukaryota; kingdom Metazoa; phylum Nematoda; class Chromadorea; order Rhabditida; family Onchocercidae; genus Dipetalonema; species Dipetalonema caudispina. Next base: position 29,509 of record JABVXV010000301.1, on the reverse strand, counting down.
CTAAATTCATAAATGTATTATCAGTAAAGTTGATGTCACATCTGTAATTTTATAGTCATATTATTGCGACATTTCGTTAAATGTTTCAGGTTTTGTACAAAGTTCGGGCAACACATCGCTATACCGCAGAAGATACTGATGAACTTACGTTTGATGCGGGTGAAGTAATAACCGTGCTGGAACCCCGTGAAGAGGATCTTCTGGATGATGGATGGTTGTTTGGTGTAAAGCAATCTGATGGAGTTCATGGCGTATTCCCAGCAAATTTCACGAAGCCTTTATGAAATATTTTCATTTTGTAGATCTCGGATGCGTGAATCGTTTGGGAATTTAATTTCACCCTCTCATTCAAAATTCCGAAATTTACCAAAATTATGATTACGTTATCAATTAACTTGCAATATAGAGAATCGAAGACGCGGTGAATAATAATAAATATCAATGAGTGATAATGAAACAATATGTGTTAGCTTCGAATAGAAATAGATTATTGAAAGATTGATAATTTTTCCATTTTGGATTTCCGAAGTTTTCTGACAATTAATTGCTGTGATTAAGGCAGTTATTTCTTCGTATCTGAATGTTATCTGTCATTTTGTTGCGTAAAACACTTCACTTCTACATAAAGCAAATGTTTTATGTGTGCTTCCAGCATTAATTTCTGTTTGTTCATAATGCATCTATTTATAGCGAGTCTTCCTGTTTCCATTTTTTTCTACATTATAGTATTATTTTTCAGATTCGGTACATTTGATAGTTTTTGAATATCTTATAAACGTTCGATATTCAGATTTTTCATTGTGCATGTTTTCCGCCATTTTCCATATTTTAATTTTCATATTTATAATTCTGCAGTAGTTGTCATGAATATCTTTTATACATTTTACACTTCTTTTTTCCATCTTCAATCCCATTACTTAATTTATCTTTTTAACGTGTAAAAGGTTGTGATAGGTTGAAATTGATTTATCACTGTAGCTTTATTGTTAGTATAGTGTGCCTTTATTTCCTGTTTTTATTCCTTACAAAGAGATCCAAAACTTTTGCTCTATAAATATTATGCTTTGAAATGCCTTTTGACAACGAAGACGGATCTACGGATGTAACAATGTATAATTCTGATGCAAAATCATGATTATGCAAAAGCAAGAAGGGAATCGTGACATATGAACCATTTGGATATGCTGAATTACAGGTTCAGGATCTGCTAAAACAGTATTTCCTGATATTCTCTCATAAGGACAATAGGCGGTCTTTCGTCCTTACCTTATGTTTTTTCTCGAACAGTTGTGCAAAAAGTCAACTTTTTACCATAATAGTGATAGATGACAACAAATTATGACAATGACATAAAGTGTTTAGCTTGTTTTGTTGTCATCATTACTATATATTACAGTTTTGATATTGTTATCATTGCTATTATAATGATAATGATATCATGATATGATAGATTGAGGTAATGAGAGATATAACATTGATTTATTTAACAGTCAGTCGAGATTTTGTGTTATCAATGGATACGACAACATATTTTGGAAGTATTGACGAAGAAAATAATAAACAAAATTTAATTTCCAATATTACTTTCAATTGTCAGTATTCCGGTATCATTATTACTATTATTATTATTAATTATTACTATTATTTATTATTACTATTAACTGTTATTATTATTTATTATTATTAGTATTATCTTTCCGATTTTATTTCATAGCAGGAATGATTTGTCTCTTATTCCTTACATTGATCTATATACATTATCATAATTTTTCCGAATAAATTGTATGAAAATTTGAACTATAAAAGTAATAGTAATAATAAATAATAATAATAATATTTATAGAAATATCAAATTTTATTATAATATTAAAATTTGAAATAAATCATTGAGAATTGTTAATATTCTAAAACATAACTAAGCAGTAATAAAAAAACAAACAAACAACAAAATATAAATATTTATGTTTGTTCTAATTTGATTAATTGATTGATCTGTTGATTGATTGATCGATTACATATCGATCGGAAAAGATTGTAAAAATTGCCGATGGCATATGTTGTTCATATGACTGGAACGATATTAGTTTAAAAGTGATAAATGAACTATATGACAGCATTTTATCCATTATTCATTCTCATTCTCATTATTTCATTCATATTTCTTCATTCTCAACACTTCATGATATAGTCAGTCATTATCCAAACTGATCCGGTTTCCTTCATCTAAAATAATGTCCTCTCTTATTGTCCTCTTTTTTTTTTCTCCTCCTTTTCGCTCTCTCTCTCTTTCTTTCTCTTCCTCTTTCCTTCTTTCCTCTCTTCTTCAGTATAAAAGTTCTTCGTTAATAATTTAAGGTGGTTTATTTTATGGTGGACTTAACAGCAACAACAACAACAACAACAACAACAACAACAGCAGCAGCAGTAACAACAGAAGCAGTACTACTACTATCATTATTATCATCATTTACTATCACTTATTAATAATATATCTGTTTAATGGAGGATAAAAAGATTCAACCTCAAAGTTTGAAACCAATTGCTTTCATATCGGTTGTTTTTAGTACCTTTGCTATATGTTCCGTTTTGGTAACATTCCCATTAATTATTAATTATGTTCAAACATTGGAATCATCTGTTCAAATAGATCTCGATTTTTGTCGTGTATGTTTTTGTTTATTATTTGTTAGAAAAAAAAAACGAAATTGAAATTTTCTTACCTTTTTTTTTATAAAATAAATTTTTCATTGAGGTAGTTAAGAAATTTAATGTTGAGATAATTGTGCGAAAAAAAAATGAGATGAAGGAATTTTTTGAATTTGCTAATGAATTATTCAATATGATGTTTTTTTTATTTACTCATTTCTTGAATTATAGGCTCGAACTCGAGATATGTGGAAGGAAATTTTGGATATTGAAACAAATGGACGTTATGATTCGGGAAAATTGGCACGGATAATGATGGCACATCGAGAAGTGAAACGTGATACGATGGCGGATTTCTGGGAACGGAGATTACATGACCAAGAGCTTCGTGATGAACCATATCAAAAGCCGGAATCGCTTACCGAAAGCTATGCAACCGGAGACTGCTGTACATGCTCACGAGGACCGCCTGGGCCGCCGGGACCACGAGGTCGCGATGGCACACCTGGAACGGACGGTGAAATCGGTCAGCTTGGACCACCTGGACCACCTGCACCTTTCGAACCTGAACTTCAAGCTCAATTTCCACCTCAGTGCCCGTGTGATTCACCACCTGGTGAACCTGGTGCCAAGGGACCACCCGGACCTGATGGCCCTCCAGGACCATCTGGTCAGGATGGCGAAGATGGAAGGCCCGGAGATCAAGGACCCAGGGGACCACCAGGGCAACCAGGTCAACCAGGTCAGCCCGGTAGAAGTGGACCACCCGGAGAACCAGGAGCATATAGAACGACAGTTGGACCACCGGGACGACCAGGCGCTCCAGGTCGTCCTGGACCACCAGGACCTGCAGGACCACCAGGTACAAACGGTGACGATGGTCCACCCGGTGCAGCAGGTCCTCCTGGTCTTCCTGGACAACCAGGACAACCAGGTCCAAGTGGACGACCGGGACCTGTTGGACCACCTGGAGAAACTGGTAAGTTTTTCAATTCTATTAAGCATTAATATTGAAACTTAATTAAACGCATCAATTTTAACAGTTTCGATTCATTTTTCCTCATATTTTGATTTTAGAATTGCTTTCTCGAAATATTTTGCATCCAGTAAGCTTTTTTAATCTGCAACATTCATTTATTTTAGGTGCACCTGGAAGTTGTGACCATTGTCCACCAGCTCGTCTTGCTCCTGGCTATTAAATAAGATGCGAAAATGTCTATGCAAGCAATAGTAGTCATGTCAAATCGAATTTTCATTGAAATTCTATTATGAAATCAAAAATAAAGTATATTTGATCACTATGTCATTATTTTAACATTCCTTATGAAAAACCAATCGATGGTTTACGATTTCTTGGGGGAATTTTCTTGTTTTTATCTTATTAATTCTTACAGCTGTTTAAAAATGCCTACAGGATAGAGATAATATTATATAATTGCATTTTTCCTGTCTGATCATATTAGTGAGTACCGTAAATGTCCTAGAACAAAATCCGGATTTTTCTAAACAAAAAATCTATAGCAAAAGAAAAGATATAATATTCCAATGCTCGGAAAAAAAAAAAGTAGGAGAAAAATGCGAAATTGCAGAAAAGAGTTGAAAAAGAAAAGAAGAATGAATAAAATTTTTCTCCCTCTATTCAATCTTCGTTAAAGATTTAAAAAGATAAAGAAATATATTTGGAAAAAAAATGCCATTTTTCGATAATTTCTTCATGTTTTTATAAAATTGCTTCAGTTTTTTCAAATTTTAACAACTTCTCCGAAGTTTTTTTCTCCGAAAATGTAATTGTGATGAAATTTGATGAAAAGTTTATATCCAATCACTAAAATAATCCCATTTTCTTCATCTTAAAAAAAAAAAAAAAAAAATATTTGTGGCGCAAATTTCTTCTGTTGAGTACTTTTGTCCTACCAGTTTGTCGGTATAGGAAAAAAAAAAGATTAAAACGACAATGAGTGATAGATGAAAGAAAGTAGAAATTTATTGTGAAAATTTTTTTTCTTTTTGAAAATTTGATTTTTCATAAAATTATTAAGAAAAGAAAAAAAAAATTCGACCATTTAATATGTCAAACATCAATCATTATTAGTTTTATTAGAGCATCATCCTTCAGAAATTTCATTATCATCGTATAATACGCAGAATTAAGTTGGCATCCATAATTATGCATTATCGAATTCGCCAAATTCGTTATCATTATCAGCATCTGATGCACCACAATTATATCCTCAGTAGTGAACAATAATTTTGGTCGAAAAGATTAAAAAAGTTCAAATTCCGTTTTCTAAAAATGAAAAAAAAAAAACACACACACACAGCTTCAAGTTAAGCAAAAATTAGAAATGTTATCCAGAATTAGTGAAATCATCCATCAAGGAGATTTTATTTTTCTTTTTTGGTGAAAGAAATTGGACAACACTTCGTACGAACTATAATTTTTGCATTTATCAATTGTATTCATCATCTTTTAATGTTATAAACTCAATTTTTGCATTTAATGTTTGAATTAAATATGTTGGGAATTTTTATGTATAAGATTTAAAAGTATTTTCTTCTTGATGATATATAAACTTTCATATAATTTATTTTATTTATTTGTTTCTCAAAATAAATAATTTAGTATAAGAATTAGCAAATTTCATCTAAAACGATGTTTTATTTGTAGAGAGAGAAGACATTTGTCAATTTAACTAAAACATATTCAATTTGATTATTTTAATTGAAAACTCGAAACATTACATTTATATCTAAGCGTTACATACGAAGTAATTACTTCCTAAATGAATAAATACTTGCAGTTTTTTATTTGTTTCCGCTCCACTGATTTTTTCATTTCGTTAAATCGCTTAAAAACTTCATTTTCATTTTCTGAGATTATATTTCTGAGAATTAAGATATGATTTGTCTAACCATATTTTCATTCATATTATTTTGTGTAAAACCTGAAATGATTTAAGTATTTTTAAAGAGTTCGAATTAAAATTAAATAGAAATAAAAGAAAACTGCATATACAACATTTAGAATTGAACGATGAAATTTTAGAATGACTTAAAGGAAAAAATCTAAAAAAAAAAAAAAATGATTGGTGCTGCAATGAGATAACATATCTTCACGAATTGATTTGTATTTTAATCCACGTTACTGATCAGGTTATTCATCATCATTTCCGGTTGAGAAGAATAGATCATTAATTTGGACTACACTTGAAATACCATCAATAAAAACTGCTACTCTATCTCTTGTTATTTTTGAATTAAAAAAAAAAAATTCAAAATCGGGGAACTGGTAGAATAAATTATTATACTACCATTGTGGTAGGAGTAGTGATAATAATTTTTGTTTTCAGGAAAGTTAACAAAATGAATCGATATTTCGGATAGTGCGGTGAAATAATGAAAACACATTAGTAGCAGAAATTTGAAATTTTACCGATAAATAACAACATAGACATTCAAAAATAATATATTCATTATTATTTTTATATATTTTTATTCAGAAGATTATATGAAATTCATTTTATCATATTATACATTTATTAATGAGATTCATGCTTTCTCATTTTTTAAGAATTAGTTAAGTATTTCAATTATGTTGCTTCTTTTTTTGTTTTGCATAATTTTTTTTAAACATTAGCTATTCACTGATGTAGCTATTTGAATGTAACATCATCAATGGTTCTTTATCATGAATTCAAAATATTTACTTGAAATTAGCAACACTTGCTATTAGTCCAAAATCGTTTAAAATTCTTGAGTTAAATTAAATTACATTAGCAACTGGAGAAAGAAAAACATTTTAATCAACATGAATCTTCCATAGATCAGTGAGGGTAAAGCCAGGCTTAAGTTGTTCGATGGCTACTCCAAGCTCTTCTGAGTAAACTGGTGGTCGAACTTCTCCACTAACAATACCATCTGAGAAGTAAGCCTAAAAATGTGATATTATTTCCATTTATATAAATCAAGATATGAAACTTTATATGAGAGAAATATTTTACTGAATTTCAGCGAAGAAAAATGAATTGAAATCAATCAAAATCGTACAGCATATGCATCGGATCGAAGAGGTCGATCATCAAGTTCTACGTCTTCATCTACCAGCTTCACTATATCTCCTATTGCCTGAGGAGTACCCTGCAAATTTCATACAAGTTTGAAAGATAATTTTTCCTTTGTTTATGTTTCTCACCCTCAAATCCATGAATGTGAAGTTTGATACATTCTAAATAGAATTTTAATTGGGCAATTACAAAGATTAAAAAGAAAAAAAAATCATGCCGGTCTTTCTCGAATGTGTTGTACACCGAAAATAGGTTTTTTCAAGTAAGCTTTCTGAAGCGCACATATTGTTCTGTAAATATTTTTAAGCCTTTCTTCTGGATCGATGCGAAAACCAAGGACGTATTCCTTGTTCTGCAAAAAAATCGCAATTTATAAATTGATTTGATATGAAAGAAATGATAATAGATTTAAAAATCTTCAATATTCAAACCAATTTACATATTACTTGTTTAGGAAGCAATGTGTACGTTCTTTGGACCGTTTTAATAAAAAAAAAAAAAAAAAAAAAAGATGAGAATACTGCTCTGATAAACATTTGGATGAAATGTCACTGTTCAAGGTAACAATAAGGAGTAAAAGTTAGAACTGAATTAAAAGTAGGTATTATTTGAATTTCAGCTAGAATAAACTGAGGCAAACAATTTTGCTATTTTGGAAACAAATAAACTTACAACCATCGAAGTTTCAATGACCAAAGCAACACCAAAGCGTGAATGACGTATGCGACAATCTTTTACTTGCAAATATGGTATACTTACATTGTACGTTATATTTGTTGTTGCAAACCATGCGATACGAATATTAGTAAGTATCATAACACCAAGAGTTCCCTAAATTGATCTTCTTTAGATAAGAAATAATAACAACAACAATTAATTACGTTTACAATTTACTCCTTCTGATAATTTATGGTTAAGAATTTACATATGTAATGTATACATTTGCACAATTTCCAATAACAAATCATATGTTTCTATTCATTTCTTCTAAGTTAGAAGAGTATAATGCAAAGTTACATGATGAAACATCACACGGACATATATACTGCTTAAGTGATGAATGATAATGAATACCTGATCATTCCCCAAGTTCCACACACCATCGAAACGATCACATTGTTGCTCTTCAGGTAGGATTCGAAGTTGTTGTTCATCATTTACGAGAGCACCACGCATTTTCAACTCTCGATAGAGCTTCGATGTCTCATATGCTCGATGAATAGCTATCACTGTCGTAAAAAGTTTTGTCTAAGAAATGAATGGTATTGTTTTTGGCGATCGTTGTAAGGGTCAAAAAGACAAGTAGAGAGATGATCAATCGATTAAAAATTATTTTCATGCTTATCGAATTTGACTTTTGGAAAATACAATCATGATTAATTGAAAGAAACACCTGGGATGGATTAATACATGTGAAGATGAATTCGAATCGAGCGTTTGCATGATGTGCTAATATATAAAGTGATTCAGTCTGTCCACGAAGTCTTGATTTTGCAATTCTTGTGGTCACTCCACTTATTGCATTGTATCTAAAACGATAAACCATTACAGCTAAATAGGATGTGCTAATCTGTTAAGCTTAATTATCCCATGTTGCAATGGAAAACTGAATACTTTGAAATTTCTTGTTTAATTTTATTCAAGGTTTGGTGAGAAAAAAAATTCTCGCAAATGCAGGATAAGAAGATTAATTTTTCTTAAAAAAAGGAAATGATGAACTGATGGCTAATAATGAACACTTCAGAATTTGAGAATCATCAAAATACCCGACGCTTAAATTGATACGTGGTATAGCGGTTGCATGCCATGTAAGTCTTAAATTTGTTATTCGAAGGGTACCCTTATCTCCACAATTTCCTTTGGTATCCTCAACGTCATTAATACGATCCACGAGATGTTCACCAGAAATCAAATGTAGCAATCTGCATTATCATGATATGATAAATGACAATTAAACTATTACTTGTCATATATTCATATGAGACAATTCGTCATCATTATTATCATAAAATTCGTCTTGCTTGATGAGAAAGACACTAATTAAGAAATCAACAATTGAGCAAATAATATACCGCAGATTCACATCAAACCGTATCTCACGATCTTGCCAAACAGTAATCGATGATGTTTTCAGTTTTGAACTCATTATCACATTTAAATCCTATAAAACAGACAGCATTTCGTCAAATATTTATATTATAATTGGTTGTATCTGAAATGTAACAGATAAAAAAATTTCCATCAAACTAAATGAATAGCTATTATGACCAAAAGATTTCATATTTTTTTCTCCTATCATAATTGGAGATTATATAAACTGTTAACATTCTCAGAACATTCCAATGTTTCGTAAAAAATACCGAAATACACTAACATATACCTTTTAGGGCTAATCTTCAATAGGAAGCCTAGTCTAAAAGTTACAAATTCACTTTATTCAGCTTAATAATCACAGAAAATATCTATGAATTCTAAGCAATAGTAAGTAGATATAGTGACATCAACATTTTTCAAAATAAATTACCAGTACATTGTTTGTGAAAGGTAGTGATACTTAAAATATCAGAGAATATAAATGATTCACCATGACAACGTACACATAATCCTTAGTTGTAGACCTGCAACAAGAGCGAAGGTGATCTAATGAACTGATTCTTTAAGGAAATGTCTCCTTGAAATCTTTTTTTTTTCTTTTTTTTCCTCACTGGAAATTAATCGAAATCTTTCCTATTATCAAACAGCAAAATACTTTTCTAATTTAATTACTCATTAATATAATTTAATTTATTTGCAATCTAATCAAATTACTTCATTTACATTCACTATGAGAACAAATATTCTCATCTTTTTTATTCGAAATTCATTAACATTTATAATAAAATAAATTTTTCAGAAAAAGATTTATTATGGATTTCTTTAAAATCCATATTTTTGAATGACCATTAGATGAGTAGATCTTAATTCTCTCAAGCATGATAAAACGGCATTATTTTCATATTTGTATAGCGTTAATGAAACGCTGCATGAATAAATCGTAAGAACGGTAAATGCTGAAAATGAGTGATTTTTTTTTACGCTTTGAAGATTCCGAAATAATATACAAATTTATGAGACATATTCTCTTTTATTGCATTTATTGTTACCATTTCCCAATTATCTTTGTTTTAGATTTTTACGAACGATATTGCTACATAGACATACCGCCAGTATTCGGAGTGATATCCGAGGGCTGTTACATCTGTGATACAGAAGTCCTCGTCAAGCAGAGATGTTTGACGTTGTTGAATCACCGCGAGGAAGCATATCGACTTTATGTAAAAAGTATATTATTGTCTCACTGCAACATAGTGAGTTGTGATGTATCTGCAGTATTAAAATGTGTGTAAAGAGAGAAATGCTTTGCAATTAATACTATTTTTCCTCGTGGTAACTTGACATTCGACTGCCCGCTTTCCACGACTTAGCACCCTGCCACTCCGATAAAGAATTTTACGTCATCCTATCTCCGTCATGATATTTCTCCAACTTTTCAACGACTTTTTGCTGCATAGATTTGATAATACAGCATTAATCTTGTGATACAAGTGATTGCAGAATTCCAGACACTGACTTCAAGATAAGGGACACGTAGAAGAGCCACGGTCAGTTATGTGAGCCATGGTCAGTTATGCAGTTAAAGAGGAATTAACTTATGGGGAGTTGGTTCACATGTCTGAACTTGAATTTCAGTGTTCAATTAATTTTTAGATTTCGAAGTGTTTAGCAACAGAAGTAAGAATGGATGGTCAATTTCTAATGAGAAATTCGCAACATGTTTTTCCTTTCATTTTATTCCTTTTTCTTTTTTAATAAAAACTTTTCAAAAGAAAAAAAAAAGTGAAATATGACAAAGAAAAATGGAAAGAGTGAAAAGAGAGAATAATAAGAATATATAACTTGGTGGATCGTCTTCAGCTGATGTCAACTAAAAAGGTAGAAGCAAAATTGAGTCTTAATTTAGTCAGATTAATTAGCTGTATGGTCTAATCACACGGGCGACCAGTGTTAGTGGACAATAATCATTGCATTTTTGTAAGCTTAACATTTCTTTGACTCTTTAATCATTCAGCACCTCTATCGTGAAATAATTATTTGTGGTAGAAGGAATTTGTAAATTTTATCGAAGGCAACACAGTCCTTTTGATTATGTATCACGACAAATAGTTGAATATAGAATTGATTGAATACCACAGCAATTAATACCAGCAAATGTTATAAAAATTTTGACTGCGTAGTAAGTTGAAGAAGGCGATTTAATGTATGGTGTGGTAAGTTAAGGAAGGCGATTCAATGTAGAAGTCATTGAACTGGGAGGTAATTAGAATCTCCAAGTCGAATCGGGTAACACAGGAGGAGATAAAAGCGCGTTAATCGTAGCTTTGTAAGTGAATAAGGTGATTGATCCTGTAGAGCCGTGTCCCTTGTATATATATATATGTGTGTGTAGTGGGAGTGGTCTACAAGAACCCTATTTGTAAGCATATGAAACAAAGGATAATGTGTTACAATCCTATAAAATAAAGGATACGTTGCTATCGGATCGCATTTAAGCATATCTTAACCACAGAGAATGTATTGTGTTGATTCTCATCTTTGACAAGGATGAGTATAAGTTAAATAATTTATGTTAACAATTTATAAGTTGAATTGGTTTATTACAAAGAGAAGATCAGTTACTTTCATTACAAGAAATGTTTTATTCCTTAATTTCGCGATAACCTCCAAAATTTATTTGTAGTTCTTCATTGCTTTAGTAAATTTTATTTAACATTTTTTGTTCATTTGCTATTTACGCTTTGATCGATTATTACTTTACGCAATAAATACATGAAAAGGACTGATTTGATAGTTACTATTATTTATCATACTCTGAGTTAGAAGAGAAATCTTTTTGGGAATTTTTTTAGTGAAAGCATATGCAAAATTTGGAAAAAAAACCAAAAATACGAATTGTTGTCAGAAATATTTTCAAAATTCAAAGGAAATCAAAATATATAATTTATAACTCAAAAATTGAAAGAAATTAAAAGCGTATTTGTGAACTAGAATTTAAGGGAATAGCATGGAGTAAAAAAAGAGGACGGTAAACGCATTCATTTCTTTTTCTTCCTTTCCTCCTCTGTTCGTTTTTTTACATTTCTAATTTTTGACATTTGTGAAATTAAGTTTTGTAGATAATTCGCGAGCATTTTCACGAAAACTTATTAAATTATTAAATTAGGTTTGTTAACAAAAACAAAGAAAACATTTTAATCATTTCACTGAATTATTGGCGTAAATTGATTACATCTATTTGTTTATTTAGTTATTTTATGTAACTTAATTTTATTAACAAAATTAAGCAATGATAACATAACGTAAGACATTTGGTGGGTAATATTATGCTTAACTTGTGTAGATGGTTCAAATTTGTTTCTTTTTTCGAGTTCTTTTTCGGGAAAAATAAAAATTTACAAATATTAAATTTTAGCATGAATATATCAAATAGCATCAATCAAAAATAAGGCATTTACAAAAAAACCATACTGCAAAATGACAATTATTATTTCTTGTTTGTTCTTTTTTTTAATATAATATTTTGGTTTATTTTTATTTTAATAAACAAATATTTAGCATTAGGAAGATGAATATTTTAACATCTTCTGTTCTGAAAAATTATTTCAAATCGTGCAGTTAAATGAATGAATAATTTACTGTTAAAATAGAATATAATTAAACAAAAAGAAAGAAGAAATCGGATAGGATTTTCTTATTAGTAGAACTTATAGACAAATTATTTGGTGCCTATACGGGCGGTTTTTAATACATTGAGAGAAATTTTTAAAAAATTGATAAAAAAAATGAATCATTTTCAAATACAACATGAATAGTAAAGAAGCCAATTAAAGTAAGCATCAAAAAGTTAGCTTTACATGTGGTGTCCTCTTAATTAGTTCCCATTTAATTAATAAGACTCAACATATAACTTCATCACCATTACTTAATGTGCAGTAAAATAAGCATTTTCTCGACGGCGTAATCATAAAGATTTGTAAATTTCAAAAAAAACGCTCAAAGCATTACTTCTAGTTTTTTTTGGCATTTTTAAAATTTCCAGTAAACGCTACAACAAAATAAACAGTAAGGAATCCATTGAGCAATTCAAGGGAAGGTTCTGTAAATCAAAAGGATTTTAAAAGTTTAAAAATTTTGATGATATAACTTTGGAAGTGTCAATAATTAGAAAAATTTGGGAAAAGTCTTAGGGATATTTCATCATTATTAAAGCAAATAATTTGCTTAATTAATTGTAATGAAATGTATTAGATAGTGTATCATCTTAGTAATTAAAGCAATTAACGAATAGATAAGGAATGTGCGCTAAACGGAATGAATGGTAATCGCCATATATACTATTCATATTTCGATCATATAGCAAAAAGAATTATAATTTTTTCGGAATTATGTCTCCAATTTATTCAAAAAGAATGATTTTTTTGAACTTTTTTGGAGAGTTAACATAAAAATTCTCATTTTCCTATCATTATTCGCTATTCTTTAATATATTTAACATTATGTTCAGTGAAGAAAAAATCCATTCGTAATATTTTTTTTTTTATTCCTTTAATCAAATTTGTAAATTTTCATTGGAAACATTTTCAAGAAAGTTTTTGTTCTAACAAAATTTAGAGATACGAATTCTAGAAAGAAATTGTATTAGAAGCAATAGAAAAAAAATTAAATTATGAAAATGGAAAATGAACAAAGATTTCATCTAATCTGTGTTTCATCTAATCTGTGTTTCATTTTATCATGCAAATTAAAATACAATTTTTGGGAGAAAAAATGCCAAAAAGTGTGTGCATTCGAAGAAGCATAAATGAAAAATGTATTTAATTTGTCTTTCTTTTTATGTAAAATTACAAATATAATTTACGGAGAAAAATGCTAACAAATAGTTTATAAGAAATCAAAAAGGGATGAAAAAAGGAATCAAATTATAGAGATGAAAAACAAACTAATAATTTTATTTAATCTGTATAAAATGGATATCTTGGAGCGAATTTAGTATCACCATAATGTACGTGTTCTTGATCTTCTGATATGTCCACTTCACCAAAAAGTGATTTTCTGCAATTAATGCAAAAGTGATATTTTAAAACAAAGTTGAATTAAATCAAAGCTATAGACAACAATTCATAACTTTAAAAATAAAATAAATTTTAGATAATTAAGTAAAGATATTGCAAATATTGCAGCCAATTTAATAACTTATTAAAAAATAATATTCGAAGACAATTTGTACAGGCAATTTTTACTTCTTAATAATTAAATTTACTATTAGGATAAGTCAATTGGTTTGACAATTTCGAGACAATATAAAAATATTTGAGAGGCAAAAATAGCAAAATAAATATATTCTTAGACGAAAAAATCTCCCAGTCATGCATTCTGTAGAAAAGAATTTTAAAAATAGTTGAAACGATTGACAAATTGATTGATCAGTTTTATAATTTGTTTAAAAAAATAACTTTTATATGGGATAAATAATTTCAAAATTGGCAAATATGATGATAGTTTGACAGCGTATCATTTGTATGACGATTATATGAAGTTTTTTTTTTTTTTTTTGATTATTTGATATATTAATAGAATTTTTTAACAAATGTTCAAAACCTTAAACAACTGTTACAATTATATTTTTAAAAAGGATGAAAAAAAAAAAAAAAACAAACTCTAGACAAATTTAAAGTATACTTAATTTTTTTTTTACCAGTTGCAAAATAAAATAATATAAATGAATAATGGAATGAATTATTATAATTATTAAATTACCTGTAGTATGGATTTGGAAGTTTTGGATAAAGCTCGCTTAGGATGGAACTTGGTATACGTACACGTTTCTTGGATAATAACATTAAATCAGTATCTGGACTTAATTCATCAGTTTCACTTGTATTATCCAATGTTTGTCCATCATCACCTGTTATTGTAACCTAACAAACAAAGGAATTTTTCTTGATTTTTTTTTTTTAAATTTTTCATACTAATTATTAGTGAGACGAATTGCATTATTGTGAAAAGTAATGATGGTTATAAAAAAAGAATGCTAACATGAAAAAAAAAAGAAAAAGATAAGTTCCAAAATTAAATGATTATTTTGTTATATTAGCGAAAAGATTATGGAATACAATTTAGGAGATGTATAAATTCTTATTCAACTATAAAATACAAAAATATGTGACAAATAAAATTAATTAATTCTTAATTTTATCTATGATTAAAGAATTTGTTCATTATTATTAAAGCTAATTTTGTAACATATAAAAATAAACAAAATAATTATGTGTAATGATAAATAAAATATAACCTGTATTTTTGACTTATTACTTGATGGTACTGATGTGGAATCATTTATTGCAATATCACCATTTACTCTATTGTTCTTATCATCATTTTCTTCTTTTTCACTCGAATTTCGTTGAAATAAAGTTGCTAAACATGGTATTGTACCTATTTGTATTGGTATTACGGTTGTTATATTGCCATCGATCTAAAATTCAAAAAGAAAATTCAAATTTTAAATTGGAAAAATCCTTTGTAAATTTCAAAAAAAAAAAAAAAAAAACATGCATTCAGTAAAAGATTTTCAGAAATTTGCATTTTACCAACTTCATTAATTTTAATAATTTAGCTTAAAAATAAATCACATGGTTTGATTTCAATGTAGAAAAAAAAAAAAAAGAGAAATATATGATACACTTAGATCTCTTAAAGAAATACTATTTGTTTACACTGATTACATTTTTTCAACTTTATTTTGTTATCTTCAAGAGAATTTCAAATCGTCAATTGGTTATTAATTACATAAATTTTTATTTTTAAATTGAAATATTTCTAAAATTATTAAAAGAGAAAGAAATATAAACATACATCTAACTCAATCATATATGTATTTTGGATAATTTTACACCGCGATAACCTCGGAGGGACGGGAGGTACATCAATTATTTCATTTGTCCATGCAAATGTTGAATGTGATGCTATATCATTTTTTTCTTTCTTCACAATTACTCGATTAACTTGTTTCATTTCTTCATTACCAGCAAATGTTTTTGCCCTAAATAATTTTGATCATTGAAACTTTTTGATCATTTTCAATTTTAAACAAAATTAACAACACTAAATTTAGTTTAGTTTTATATGAAATTTTTTTTTTTTTGTTACAAACTACATAAATTAACAGTAATTTGTACCATAAGGTAAAGATTTTTTTTTTTTTTTTTGTTAATGCATTATTAAAAATTTTATGAAATTTATAAGCTTTATTTTAACAATAATGTTTGCTAATAAACTTTTCAAATAAATTCTTTATTATTCAGTTAATACCTGAATACTGATAATTAGAATTAAAAAACTATCACTATGCACATTACAACCTATCATAAGAGTGAAAAATAATGAATGCTTATTGCTGTTGGAAATGATTTCCCCATCAAAGGATCAACAATATTATCAAATGAATGGAAAAACAATAAATTGTAAACATAAAAAACAATATAAATCAATATTATTGAGAAATGTTTCAAATTAAGTAAATAAGTAGCAAATAAATATTTGTCAATTCTTTTTTTTTTTTCTTTTTTTTTTTTGAAATTTTTAAATATGTGATGGGTAATAATCTTTATAAGATTGGTGAATGTATTTAAAGAAAAAAAAAAAAAAAAAAAATTAAATTCAAATTACCTGTAATCAATATACTGTTTCATTTTTAATGTTATGCAACGAATAATTTTAGCACTATCATTGGTTATCAAAACATTCACTTGAATTTTTTCACCAGGTGTAAATCCAGTTCGATCAACTGACATTTTTATCGTAACCGAGCCTTGCTTTTGACAGCAATTCTTTACCGATGAAATACATTCGGTTTCACAGACTGGTTCCATTGCCTATAATTAGTATGTATCAAATATATATATATTTGATAACATATATTAGTTCCAATTAGTTTTTCAGTTATTTCTTTCTTTTTTGATTAAATTTTATGATTCATTCAATTATCATCTAAATTAATCCAAAATATATAATTGGTATGTGAAATATTTTTTTAAGATATTAAAATTTACAAATAATTCTTTTTGAAGATGAAAAAAAAAAGCAACAACAACAACAACAACAACAGCTAATTAATTAACGCAAAAAAAAAAAAGAAAAAAAACATTATTATAACTACATTAAAAATATACTTCAGAATTTTGTTCAGAATAACCTCAATACTGTTGTATTAACTTATTAAATGTATAATTTACATCAATACTAAATATCGGAATCTTATCTAATATTTTCATTACTGATAATTAACTTAAAAAAAAAAAAAAGAAATGCATAATTTGTAGTAAAATAATAAACCTCAGGATCTTGATTGATATCTTCAATACCGATAACAGTAAATGCTCGTTTTGATATAATATCAACATCCCAGGGACGTTCACATATTGCTTTACATGTATATCGAATAAAACCAAATTCTCCTTCAAACGATGTCGGTAAAGTTTTTGGTAAAGTGAAAGAAAATGGTATTTCATGCTTTCCATGTGGTAAAATTCGCTCCTGAAAATTTGAATAAAAATTCCAAAAAAAAAAAAAAAGAAATGTTGAAAAACAAAAAAAAAAAAGAAGCTATTTGCCTTTTCAGTTTTAAATATAACCATTTTTTCAGATCATTTCAAAAAAAAAAGAAAAATACATCAAAAAAACACCGATAGCAATTTGTTACATCAATAAGTTTGAATTTATGAATTATTACTTATAGGTAAAGATGTTTGAAAATATAACATTAGCAATTATTCATAAATAAAAAACGAAGTTACAAGAAAATATTTCAAAATAAAAGTGAACTTTTTTGTTATCAGAAGTTGTTTGAGTAAATTGATGAGTATAGCAAGTATTAAATTGCTCGCAAAAATACGGTTCTGCTTGACTACAATGCATTCTTGATTTGCCTGGAAAAAGAAAAGAAATTAAAAAAATTAATCAAAATTAAAAATTTTAGGAAAAAGTGGAAAAAATCCAATTTTTTTTTTTTTTTGGTAGATATTTTTTTAATACAATATGAAGTAAAGTTTAGCTGAAATATTATGCAATAAAAAATAAAAGTTAAATAAAATAAATGATTAAAAATTTTTCTGCTTTTGATATCATCGGTTGTATCTATTAGTAATATGAGCAAAAATCTTACTGAAACTGTTTTTTTTTTAACTTACTCAAGTACGAAACTCTATCAGAATAATCATTGAATTATTTCCATCATACTTTCTCTTTACATTATTTCATAAATTTCTTGGAAATAAATTTTAAATTGATACAAAAAAAAAAAAAAGCTTTTTCAACAAAAATACCTGAATGTTTTGTCCAATATGTTTTAGCTCGTCCTTTAAGTTCCAATAATATTTCATTTACCTTTTTTGGTTCACTAGTTTCAATCACAACCTATAAGAATAATATTATTTTTCAATTAATTTACATTAAGCATACAATAGAATTATTGCATACCTTCTGAAAAAAAGTCATTTCCTAATTTATCATACTTATGAATAAATAATCCGATCTAAATTATGACTTCATATCAGACTATATTGCAAATTAATATGTATATCATTAATATATAATTAACTTATTAGCCTCAAAAAAAGAAAAGATATAAATTTCAACGGTTTTCTTATATGTTCAAAAAATAAGTCAATGATATAAATTGTTTTTTCCAATTTGAAAAAAGAATGCATGGAAATCTGCAATTAAAAAAAAAGTAATAATCGATTATTAGAAATTATTTGACAACAATTCAATTTATGAACAATCATCAAAACTAATATTTCTGTTTAAAATTAAATGAAAGATTGCCAAAGAATGTTAATCATTTGATTCATAAATTAATCGATAAGATAATCATAATTGGCAAGTATCATCTTTTCATCATTTACGTAATTACGCTGAAACATTTCAAATTATAACGTGTAAGAGAAAAAGAACTACAAATGTTTTAGTAGTCTAATGATAAAATTATTGAAAAGTAGTATTTTCTAAAATTGAATTTTTACAAAAGTAATATTCTAACCATTTACTGCTATATTATAACTTTTGAACTCTTATCAGCATATTTGAAAAGTATTCTTAGCAGTTTGATAAGAATGCCTTATAAAATGCATTTATTTCAACATTAGTTCTTTTTAATTAATTTGAAAAAATTCAAATCATCTTTGTGTGATAATCTGATGTTATCACATTAAATATCACATAATTAATTTATCACAATCCACGCAGCTAATCTTACATATTACATTCATTTAATTTATCATTTTTTAAATTATTCTGATTACTTTTTGCAAAGAATGAATACATTGTAATTTAAAAATTCATCATTTTTTTAATTGTGTAGATTTTTTATATATTTATTAAAAAAAAAAAAAAAAAAAAAAAAAAAAAAAAAAAACACTGTCGTCAACCAATTTACTTTTTTTTTATTCCCTATTTCAATTTTTGTGCTAAAATTCTCGAAAAATAAATTAGTTTGAAATAACATTATTTCCTTTCCACTTTTTTTTTTTTTTTTTTTAATTTTGCAAATATATGTAACATTAATTTGCAAATGTATTTCATTATTAATTCAGGCTAATAAAATGTAAAATTTTCTACTTTATTTGTCAATAGTTCACTGCTAATACCATTTTGTTGTCAGCTTAAAATAATATCCATTAAATGAATTAGCTACATTTAGACTGTAAATGAAATGATGAATGAATATTACCTTTCCGGATACTTCTTGTCCAGCAAAATAGGCACTTTCAGCATTATTGAATTCAATATCAAATCTAGCTAATTTAACCATCGTTTAATTCATCCTATAAAAAAAAAAAAAAAAACAAACTTTAATTTGCATATCTATTTTATTACATTCATCATATAAACAGTTTTTAAACGTACAGTATTCAAAATTATAATAATTATTATCGTAAACAATTCAATTTTGTTTTTATTTTTATTATTTAATATTTTGATTCTTGCTCAATAACGTATTACTTAATTGTTGTCAAAAATTATTGCACCACAAAATATCAATCATTATTTATTTATAGCTATGAGTTAATAAATTATAAATCATTGATTAATTCATCTTAAAAATTTATTCATCAACTAACATTAAATGTAACAGCTTGAAATCATTAGTTCATTGACATAAAAAAAGTACCTACTTATCACTAAGAATTAAAAATATTATCAATTACATTCCTATTTTCGATTAATTATTTAATTTCCCACTTTTTCCAATTTTCCAACAAACAATTTATATCACAAAATTAAAATGAAAGACGAATCTTTTTTTCAAGAAATTTTCAAGGAAATTTTATTTCTTTAATTTTTCTTTTTTTTTTTTTTTTTCTCTGAATTTAAAACTGCTAAAAATTTTCACTAAATAGATTACAAAAGAGAAAGAGAGAGAGAGAGAGAGACAAAAAAAACAGAGAATATAAGAAAGAAAAACTGCATTTTCATTGCATTATGAATTATCTAAATAACATATGACTCTCAATTTTCTCTCTTTCGTATTTATTCAGGCAAGACGAAAAATAAATTACATCATATTTTAGGCATATTTGCTGCTTCTTAATTTTTCATTTTTTTTTTTACATCATTTTTAATTTGCACAAAAAAAAAAAGAAAAGAGAAAATTTTAAATTTAAGCTTCAAAAGATGTAATTAATTTCAAATGAAAAAAACAATCATATATATGTGTACAAAAATAAATATAAAGTTAAATCATAAAATACAGTTATATTCTGATCTATGGGTGAAAAAAAAAAAAAAAAAATCTGTTGTTGAATCAAAGGATCAATTCGAATTTACAAATCAAAAATTGTACCATTAGGAATTGCAATTTTTTCTCCTAAAAAATTGCGAATAATAATATTTAGATAAACCAACAAATTCAATAAAGTAATGAGGGAAAATTTTCTAAAGTATCGCTGTAAAAAAAGGAATAAATTGTCAACTTAATTTAAATCATCAATATAATTGGAAATGAAGAATGAAATAATCTCAATAAAAATTATTTTGTTTTGTCTATGATGTTATTAAGAAATTTGAAATAATTAAATAATTTATGGATGATTTTATATCATCCAGTCATAATTAACTTATCTGATATAAAAAGAAACAAACAAATTTTAAGATTAGTTACATCAATCATAAGATTATGCATTTACAATAATAATTGTTACTACAATTAAAATAGGTAACATTTAACAAATCTTATATGAAATAAAAATTATAATATTTCATTGATTGATTGTTTTAATTTGTTCTATCGTAAATTTATGAATACAATAAAAGAAATTATTAGTATTTGCTTACTTGCCAATAATAAAATAAACAATAAATAATTTTGGCCAATACCTAATGAAAAGCAAATTACTAATTACCTTATTATCATTATATCTTCCCATTATATTACTACCGAAAGTTGCAGTAAAAAATTTTAAACATTCGAAATTTAAAAAAGGCAAAAAAAAAAAAAAAACAAGAAAAAAATCCCTCCCACCCCAAAAAAAAAAAAGAGAGTATGATATGAAATCAGACGGAAATTTAAATCACATATGGGAAAAATGACATGCATACGAAATTATTTGCCAATAATCTAAAAGGAAAATTAAAAAGAAAATAGAACTTGAAATCATTTAGTATTTTAAATATTTCAGCTTATTTCAAGTTTTTGTTATATTATGTATATATATACATGCAGGGAGAGAGAGAGAGCTTTCTTTTTGGGTATGTTAAAACTTTCAATTAAAAACAAAAAAAAAAAAAGAATTCTGAAAGAAAAGAAAATAGTTGTTGAAAAAAATTGAGGAAATGGAAATTTCATCATTGCAATGATGGATACAATAAATTTCAAAAAGCAAAGATGCTAATCAAAATGACAATAAAAAAAAGTAATCAATAAAAGATTGCGTTTACAATGATATTTCCATCATAAAGTTGTTTTCTTTCATTTCAATAAGCAATAATAAAAAAAAAAGAATTACAATAGGACAAAAAAAAAAAAAAAAAAAAAAATAATAAAAATGACAAATCGAATTTAAGCTCGAAAAGAAAATTCGCGAAAAAAAACTTCGGTATTTTTCGCTCAAATCTATTATTAACTAATTTCTCCGCCTTTTTTTCTTTTTTTTTTGAATTTTTAGGAATTTACAGTTTTAAATTCAGTAAAATTTTTTGTTCAGACTGTAATTCCTTCGATAATTTTATCTATCGTATAATTTAATCAAAGATGTAAATTTGAAGTGCTAATTTATTGATAAGTTATTTTCAGTTTTTTGACGTATATTGAGCATAATTACCATGATAAAATTGAACTTAAAAATTTTTTCCAACATTAAAATTTCGTAATATATCCCACATTTGCTCGATTAAGTCCTTTAAATAATATGGTTTTATCGATATTAATCAGTAATTGCACAATTTTCTTCCTTTTTTCTTTCAAGCAAAAAAAAAAAAAGAAAAAAAAGCCAATATTTTAGTGGAAAAATATTTTGGAAAGATAAACAAAATAAAAATATTAATGGATTTTTGACGAATACGAATTTATAAATGCATATTAAACTTCCAATGTGTAGCGTAAATGTAATTTTAATATGGGAAGATATTTTCCTTTCTTTTTATCAAAAACAAAAAATAAAAAAAAAAAAAAATTTCGTCTGTTTTTAACAACTTTTTATTCGTATGAGAACTAGTTAAAAACAAAAACTAGTTAAAAAAAAAAAAAAAAAAATGTTTTGCCTATGGGAAAATAAATAGATAGAACTAGCAAAATAAACCAATAAAATTAAAAAAAAAAATAGAAGCTCTTTTAGCAAAAATTTCCAAATTATTCGAAAGCTACCAATGGAGCGGTAATAAAATGTTAATAAAAGTGAGCTTTAATTTAAAACTAAATAAAATAATAGTAAGAAAAAAGGAAAAAAAGAAAAGAAAAAAATGAAATAAAACAAACTTTTGTCTAAAAATATATTACAAAAATAGGAAATGGTTCAATTTTGTAACATGAAAAACAAAACACAGAATTGAATACAATTAATTAAATGATTGGAAAAAAAAATAAATAAATAAGTTTTAGATGAAAGTATCAAAGATGAAAAAAAATTTCAGATAAAAAATATGTTATGGATAATGAATACAAATAATTGCATATTCAGTATGAAATATATTTCTATTTTTATTTTTTTTTTCTTATAAATATTCAATTATTGTTTAATTCTTATAAAATAAAAAAGGTATGTGTGAAGTAAATTATTAATTAAACAATCGAATATAAAAAAAAAAAAAAATTCTTTATTTTGTCGGTATTTTTATAAACTATTGCATATTAATTCAATTCTCAATTAAGAAGAAGAGAAAAATTAATAAAATGAAAACTATCATAGTATCGAAATGTTATATAAATGATCAAAATGATTCATTGCTAAATTCAATTCATTATTATTATTATTATTATTTGATATGATAATACAGATTAATTAATTAATCTAATATATTTTCAATAACATCAAATTATTATTAATTATGGTCAATTGAATAGGAAAATGAATACTTTATAATATAGTTAAATTAAACAAAACAATAGATTGCTGAGCAGGCAGATGATAGTTTTTTATTAGATTAATTAATGCTATTTTGCAAAGATTAATTTGAGGAATAAAATTTTGAGAAAAAAAGAGGAATGGGCAAATTTTTCGAACAACTTCATGTAATTAATTACTATACCTTGGATACATTGATACACTAATAATGAGCATTTTTATTTTACTTTTTTAAATAATTCTAATATTTATAACAAAAAAAGTTGATTCATCTAATTTTTTTTTTATTTTGATTTAATTTTAGCATATTATTGCTTTGAAAATTTTTTTCCACAGATAACGATTAATAATATGCTTGTATGCACTAGTAGGTAAAAAATGAGTAATGATTTAGCTTCATGAATGCATTCTTAGGAATGAATTAAATAATAAAATTAATCGATTGTATAAATTTTACTAATTAATGTATGTTTAAAAACAATGAAAAGATAAGTTTTTTTTTTTCTTTTTCCTCAACTTATTTTGAAAATTGATAAAAATTAAGCTTTAAACAATGACAGTAATATGATTATTGCTAATTAATAAGCAAACAAATTAGAATTAGCCTTATTTTAACTATTACAAACATATATATATATATATATCGTGTCACTTTATCATTTCATCACTATAAACATTTAATTAACAGCAGAAAAAATTATCATTGAAAGTAATTAGTTGGAGGGAATTCAAATTTACGAAAGCAATACACAGCTTAATTACTAAAAGTTCATTAATCCTATCATTGATCAATGATCAAATCTGCTTTTTATCTTATCACCAACAATTTCATTTACCATCCCAATTATCATTTATTACTCATTCAGTCATCTTTTACAATTTTTTTATCATTTAATTTGTTATTTTCTACTAATCTTTTTCTCTTCCCTACTAATCTTAACATTTCAAAAATCAATCATTTTCTTATCTTATCATCAATCAATCATTTGAAATATTTTTAGTCATTCTCATCATAACAATAATATTTTAAGATGTTAATTTTCTTAAAAAAAAAAAAAAAAAAAAAAAAAAAAAACTTTAACATAGCTTTCAAGTCTTTTATTTCTAATTGAATTTTCTTCTTTTATAAATCCTTCATCCTAATCAAATTTCTTCAACATCATTTATTTCTTCACAAAGTATGCAAATTTGAGATGCTAATTAAAATAGTCTTAAAACACTTTTTTTTTTTTTTTTCAAATTACTATTTGCAAACGAAATTATCTACAAAATGATAGCAAGCAATAAAAATGTAATTGACTTATACATAATTATACATATACATATATAAAGAAATATGTATCTAGAGAGAGCAAGAAAAAAAAAAAAAAAACGGCTCATTAATGAATTTAAAATTAATTATCACATTTCAATTTCTAAGATATAATTTAATTTGTATCATATTTTCATCTAATATTTAGTATTTACACTGATTGATTACGAATTTGTAATCATTTTTTCCGTTCAATATATTCGTATCTGAAGAAAAAAAAAAAAAAGAAAGAAAAAAAAAAAAAAAAAAAAAAAGAAAAAAGAATAAAAAAACAAAAACAAAAAAAAAAAAAAAAAAAAAAGAAAAGCGAAAAAAAAAAGTGAAAGACATAGCAAACCGAATAATATGAAAATTGATTAATCATTTTATATGCTTAAATGATTAAATCATAGAATTATTATGACAGCATAATAAAATAATAACAATTATAGGATAATAAAGCAAGTTAATAATGATAATAATAGTGTAGTAATAATGATAGGTTGACATAAATTGAACAAATTATTTTTGAATTAATGAGGAATTTAATGAGATTTTTGATTGATTCGCTTTAAATGGCATAATTTTCCAATCGTAATATGGGAAACTTTATTTTAAGTGTAAAGTAAAATTTTCAAGAAGTAAATATAATTAATATTAATATTTATATGAATTGTTCGATTGATTGAAATTTTGATATCATTTCACAACATAATATTGCAGTCTAAATTTCTAAATTTAATCGCTTATCATTAAGCTTTTTGACAGCTTTTGTGTTACTCCTTTTTTTGCAACAAAAACAACTTTCGACATAAATAATTTGAAATAAATTATTTTTAATTATTGTAATTTATTGTTTTTTTTTTTTTTTTTTTTTTTTGTTCTTCCCTTTCATTTATTCCTATTGCTCATTCAAACGAAATGATCAAATGGTCATTTCTCGATTGCATTTATTTCAAAAAAAACAAATAAATTAACAAACACGGTGGAAAAAAGAAAAAAAGTTCATGTCTTGATGAATAATTTTAAAAAAAAAAATCACTTTGTTGCCATTTTAACATCTGATTTTTTTCATTTTACATTGAGATATACAAATAATGCTACGATAAATTTTGAAAGATTGAAGTGGTCTTAAAAGTTCATTTCAGCAATTTGCAGACGGAATTTTCGAGGATTCAAATTTCACTTCAGATTGAATTTTAGAAATTTTAAAGTCATAATTCAATTTTTATCCAAACAAACTACAATTTTTTACACAACAATTTTTTACACAACACAACAAACTACAAATTGTACAATTTTATAATACCTAGCAGTAAAATAATAAAAATTTCTCCCAATAAATTTTTGCAGCATGCAAATTATTAATAAAAACTTATGCATAATTTTGTTCAATCATATTAGTAAAACTAATTTTCGTCTAAAAAAATTTTTTAATTCAATAATTAATATAAAACAAATATACTATTGAAGAAACAATTTTTGGGTTTAACTCTGATCATATGCTCAAAAATATAATTTTGAGCAATAACTGTAACAATAAAAATTTCAATATTTTACTTTTTTTTTTTTTCGAAAAGAAAAGAAAAAATTACTGATATCATAAAATTGGAAATTTTCACTAAGATATAACGATTTGCCAAATTTATTTTTCCCAGCAATGATTATTCTTTTGAAAAAAAAAAAAAAATATTCTGCAATTTTTTCTTTTTTGCAAAAAAAAAGGCAAAATTTTTCCCTGAAAAATGCTTTGCAATGGAATGTCAAATTTGAAATGCAAATACACAAATATTTTTTTAGGAAAGATTGACAATCAAAATAACCACTGATAGACATTTATAAATGGTTGATATTCATAAATGAGACTATTTATTTCGGAAAAATCTTTTCGTTTCTTTTTTTTTTTTTTTTTTTCATTTTTCAAATAACCAAAAAAAAAATTTTCCAGAGAAAGTAAATGGATAAGGTAAGAGATTGTAATAACGAAAAACAATGAAAGGATGATAAGAACGATAGAGGAAAGAAATGAGAATTTAAAATGAAAAAAAAAAAAAAAAAAAAAAAAAAAAACCTAACAAAATATGTGAGTTGAAAGTTCATTTATTCATCGACTTCGTATAAAATGAACATATTCATAGGATGCTGAAACAGAATCCTTAGCTAATATAGCCTAGGTAGTTTCTTATATTCGTTATTTAATCTGAGAATCTATCAAAATCATCGATTGAAAAATTTTCATCCATCAATTATTTATTGAAATAATTTAGCAGATGGAAAGAATTCTTAAATATTTACATGTTTTCTTATCAATAATTATTCATCCTATAATTTAATTGTCGTAACCTAAATTTAATATTATTGTGGTATTAGCAATCAATATTAGTATTGTCTATCAAGTAGGATAAATAACTATCGAGAAAAAATTGGAAAAAAAAATTTGATAAAGATCAATAAGAGTAAAAGAGTGAAAAATTAAGCAAACTAAAAATTACTTTTTGATAATATTATCTAATTATATGCATGAGTAAGCTAATTAAAAATAATAAAAATTTTTCAAACTACACATATTTTCTAAGTTAACAAATTATACGCACCTATTTATGAAATAAGTTGTAGTTTTCAAAAAATTTCACAAATAATACTAGTAATAATAATCGTTGTTTTCATCTTGAAGAACAAATGTTGAAAAATTATTTTTCAGTACAAAAAAAAAAAAAAAAAAGAAAAAGCTATAAATTTGCAACATTCCACCAATTTCATAACCCAATTCCGTTTTACTTTTAACATCGTTTCGTTAGTTCAAACTATTCAACTTTTAATTTTTACTGTTACTTGCTTATTACAAATATTTTGTTAAATTTATTCCAAATTTTATTAAATCTCATATACTTTGATATATGGAAAAAAAAAAAGCAACCCATACAATTAGTAATATTAAGAATTGATGAAGCGAAAAAAGAAAAAAAAAAAAGATCTTTTAATTTGTTATTAATATTAGCATCAAATTAATTAATTTTTCTTTACAATTCTTATTGGCTTTAAATAAGTAACATATATAAAATATTTTTATCTCTTATAGGTTATATTTCAGAATGAAATAATGAATAGTTTAAATTTTACTCAATAACAATAAGATAAATATGAATGAGTAAAAATTACCCAGGAAATAAAACTTAATTCAATCATTGCAAACCATATCATCAAAGTAGCATACATCAAATACTAGTAATATGTGATGTAAGCAGTGTAACTTTTACATACATTATTCAGGTGTAAAATTTATGCTAAAATTTGATTAAATGTTAATAATACTAGCATAGATATTAGTAACATTTTTGCCATTCATGAATATTAAATGTACACTTCAGCTAACAATAAGCATTTTACATATTCTGAAATGAAAAATTAATTTTTTCTCGTTTTTTTTTTTTTATTTTTCCGGAAAACTTATTAGAGAAAATGATTCGTTATAATTAAAATATATTTACAATAATGAATGATAATAGTGATAACGTTATACTAACAATAACTTAAAAATGTATGAATGATAATGATAATTTATTAATAGTAATAATAATATTGATAATAAAAAGTGAAATAGAAATTAAAATATTGTTTATCTTCCTATATATTTTATATTCCAAAATTTTATAATTTGTTGTTAAATTGAAATTAATTAGTTCCGATTGCAAATAATATTTAGTTCTCTCCTCTTTATAGTTTTTTTTTTTTTTTTTCCGTTTTGAAAATTTTGAATCGAAAACAAATATACAATAATCATACTAGTACGAAACAATAATAACAGTATTAAATTACATGTTATCACATGCCATGTTATTTCATTCTCATCTTTAGTATATTTTATTTCAAAAATTTCACTTTAAAATATCCAAAATATTTCCAAATTTTTTTCTTTCTTATCAATTTCTAACATAAATGCTTGATTAAAGATTTAAAAAATAATTAACAAAGGAGATTTTCGAAATACCAACGTTTAATAAAAATTATTCTAAAAGGATTTTTAAAAAACCGAAATATCTTCTCATTTTTTCTATCTTTTTTCTCTTCCTTTCTTTCTTTCTCCCTCCCTCTCTCTCTCTCCTTCTTTCTTCTAATACAATCATAAAAACTACTTAATTGGATTCTTTCTTCTTCAATAAGTTAAGCTTTATACTAAAAGCTATTAGGAAAAGAAGTTGAATAAAGAAGCAAAATAAAAAAAAAAAAAAGAAAAAAAAGTGTTTAAAGCTTTTACAGATATTATGGTTGGATCCATTTGTCTAGCCTAAACAATCCTAAAAGGCATATCTTTACAGGCCTTTCTTCTTCTTCTTCTACTCCTCTTCCTTTTTTCATTCAAAGGAGGAGAAAGGGTTTCAAAATTTTTCAAGCCTTTAACTTTAACTCCCTATCTTTCGCCGCTATTTAAATAATGTTATAAACGAAGTTCATATCGGTTTTTTTTTTCTTTTCTTTTCGGATGTTTCTAGAAAAAGATACCAAAAAAAAAAAAAAAAAAAAAAAAAAGAAAAAAAAAAAGGAAAAAAAAAAAAAAAAAAAGGAAGAAAATAAATGGTTAATATATCATTTCACAAAGAAATAATGAAAGAAAAACGAAAAAAAACAAGTGTAAAAAAACATTTTTTTTTTTTTCAACAAAACAATCACTCAGTACATAATAATAATAATAATAATGATAATAATAATGATAATAATAATGATAATAATAACGATAATAATAATAATAATAATAATAATAATAATAATAATAATAATAATAATAATAATAGTAATAATAATAATAATAATAATAATAATAATAATAATAATAATAATAATAATAATAATAATAA
>JABVXV010000300.1:0-75545 GCA_013365325.1 Dipetalonema caudispina | reverse complement strand
GAGAAATAAAGAAAAATAAAAAAAAAAAAAAAAAAATAAAAAATAAAAAGAAAAAAAACAGAATGAAAAACGTGCATACATACATGTTTCATAAAATAAAAAAAAAAAAAAAAAATGAAAGTTTTATAAAAATTTTTTTTCATTCATTTGATTAAATATATATTGAAAAAAATTTTTGTCGATTAATACTTTTTTTCTCATAATTATCATCCTTTTGTACGATATTAAAAATTTTTTGTTGGAAAATTTTCTTTTTCCCTTTTTTTTTTTTTGTTATTTCCTTCTTCTTTAATTTATTAATGATACGAATGACTCATTTATATTTATATTTATATATATATATATATATATACATGTATTTATATTTATATATCAAATGATATTAGTTTATATCGATTTTGCTTCATATATAACATCAATTGCATCAGAAATCAAAAATCGAGAAACAAATGAATTTTTGTTGTTGCTTTATAATATTACAAATAATAAACATGTGTATTTGTCGACATTTAATTATTATTATAGCAATAGCATAATACATTTTTATGTGTGACAGAGAAAGAAAGAAAAAAAGTAAGAAAGAAAGAGAAAAGGAAAAAAAAAATAAAGAAAAAGAAAAAAAAAAAAAAAAAAAAAAGTGATCAACATTTTTGCAAACGTATTATTTTATTTATTTCATCAATTTTTCTTTTTTTTATTATTATTTTCCTAATTTTCAAAAAGTAACTTTTTTCTTTCTCGCATCCTTCCCTCTCTTTCTCTCTCCCTTGCCCCCCTCCTTTTTTTTTTTTTTTTTTCCTTCCTATAATAGATAAAAATAAATTAGAGATTAAAAACAACACTAACTTTTGAAATATATAAATTTAAAAATGTATGAAGTTTTGTTTCAAATTTCAATCCAATTTTTTTTCCTCTTTTCCTTCTTTTAAATTATTAGAAGTGAGCATCTTTTTTTTTTCTTTGATTTAGATAAACAGTACAGTTAAATAGGAAATATTCACTTCAAATATTATCATATTAAAAAATTATTAGTTTGAAATTTTCAAAATTAAATCTTATAGAAAAATTTTATATATACATTTTGCTTTAACTTATCTTCATAATACTATTAAAATCTAATAAAAGTAAAAGAATACCAAAATAATTAAAGAATTTTTTTTTTTTTTTTTTTTTTCACCCTCCCATTACATTTCATACTCGTCGTAACTCCCATCATTTTCTATTTGTTTATTTAACAAACTTACAATTTATTTATTCAAATCTAATATTAATATATAAATATATTAATATACATATATATATATTAATATATACGAATACATATATATTTATATTTATCTTTCTATAAATTCTCCCTTCTTTTTTTTTTTTTTTTTGTTTTTTATAGAAATAAAAAAAAAAAAAAAAACTATGTAATGATTGCGTTTTTAGTCAAGCGAACATACAACGAGTGAGCCGTTTAATTTTGATTAAAATGTTAATTAGATATTTATCATTTTTTCTTCCTTTGTCGAAGAGTAAAAGTGATAATAAAAGTCATATTTCTAAAGCTATTATATTATATTTTTGCCAGTCGCAGCATTCAATTTTTCTAACTTCTTTATTGCCTTCTGTCGATTTTTCTTTTTTTTTTTTTTTTTTTTTTCTTTTCTTTTTTCTTTTTCTCCAAAATCTTCTCCACTTTTCGGTTACAAATTTATTTCATTTTATTCCTAATATTTAGTTAATTAAATGTTGAAATTATGCTTTTTCATCTTCATTTGCAACACGTCTAGAAATGATGGAAGTTAAAAATTGGAATGATATATAGTACTTGTTTTAATCATTTATCCTCTTAATTTGAATTTTATGATAATTTATCCTGTTAAATTTGTATATTATGTTAGTTTCAATTAATTATTTGAAATTTTATGAAGAAATTTTTCCTCATTTTATTATCATCAAATAATAATTCATATTTCCGAATTGAAATGAAATCATCTTCCAATTTGTAAGTGTTGCAAATAATGATAATATCACCGACAACATTTTGTTAACTTTTTCATCATTGAAAAAAGTTCCAAATATAAAAGTTATGCTATGAAGTTTAAATTAACTACGATTTCAAATGTAGTACTTAATACTTCTTTGCATATATAATATAATATTAAATTGATAATATTAAATAAAGGATGGAAGGATTGGATATTAACTAATGATTACATTTTATCTCTTTTTGAGCCAAATGCTACGACCATCATCAGTAATTAAATTTATACATTAAGCATTATAAATATGCAAATGTGGTTTTGGGAATGAATTGACAATCGTTGATTATTTGAGCTGAAATCGATAACAGTGCAACTGTCCATTCCCCTCGGAATTTATAATGATTTATTAATAAATAGAAACGACAAATAATTCACTCTTCCTTCATCTAATCATATGTCAATAAGTTTCCGAAGCCCACACTTATTGTACCTTTTATATTAATTCCTTTTTGGTTGAGAATGCAAACAATTTTCAATTATACTTTAAATCAAATACGCTTTTAACTCACACCCCTTTTTCATGTCTCTCTCTCTCTCTCCCTCTCTCTCTCTCTCTCTTTCTCTTTCTTTTTCTCTCCTTTTCCTTTCCTACCATCTCTCTCTCTCTCTCTCTCTCTCTCTCCCTCAAGTCCTCCTACTTGTCCATTTCCTCTTTTTGCTTCTTCTTATTAAGGAATATATTTCTTTCCTCTCCTCTTTAGATGGCTCTTTTTTTTTTTTTTTTTTTTCTTTTTATTAAATATTTACATTTCAATAAAATGTATTTGCTGTCTAAAAATTTTAAAGTTTTTTTCTTTTTTTTTTCTCCTTCCGATGAAATTATTAAATCTAAGTTTTCATTATGAAACTATTAGATCTAAACTTTTCGTTTTACTTATTAGTTGTATTTTTCCACACTAACTGCATTATTTCAATTTAAATATAAAAAGAAAAAAAGAAAAAAAAAAAAAGGGTGAGAGTAGAAGAAGAGATGAAGAAGGAAGAAAGGTAAAAAGAAGATGAAATGATAGAAAGCATTTTTTTTTCTTTTTTTTTTTTTTTTTTTATTTCGCGGAAGTTTTGTCAAGTTCATCGTAAAGTCCATTTGGTATAAAAGCCAAATCATCCGGATCATTTGGGCTTTTCAACACGATGTTGTCAATGTTATACTGAAATGTAATCTATCATACGCTGATCATAATCTTTCTTCTCCAACATCTATCTCTCTCTCTCTCTCTCTCTCTTTCTCTCCCTCAGATAACATGTTAATTTAACCTTTATTATCAAATATTTTTGTTTAATTTATTTTAGCAATTATAAAATTTTAACCATTATTTCTAAATCACATGGTATCGGTGATGGTTTATCAGTGAAAATATTGTCATTGATAAATGATATAATGATGCCTGTCATTTATCGATTCTCTTGTCATTAAATGTGACAATCAATTTTCCAGAATAAATGAGTAATAGATGACCTTCTTTTCTCATTTCTAAAATATATCAATATTTTTGTAGTGTTTGTTATCGATTTCTAAATTTCATTACTGTTAAATAAAAAAAAAAAAAAAAAAAAAAATAAGAAGTTCGCAATGATAGAATTGTAATACTAAAATTTTTACGAAATAATCTGATTAGGATATATCTTGAAAATACCGCATAAATTTTAATTTCTATTATAATAAAACTCTCCATTAAGTTTTGTAAAAACAGATAAATAATATCACATTCATACTTTTCTGGTTTTTTCCATTTTCATAAATCCATCGATTGTTTTCCGGAATAATTTTCCAGTAAACGATTCTGTATAACTGTAATAGCTATTTTACGATTCAAAAAAAAAAAAAGAAGGAAGTGATTTTTTTTTTTTTATTCAATTAATTTATACTTTTTCTTTTTTTTTTTTTTTTTTTTTTTTTTTTTTTTTTTTTCCAATTTGATTGTTTGTATGTGTGTTATATGTATACTTTGGTTAATCATTTTCCCTAAAGAGAAAAAAAAAAAAAAAAAAAATTCCTTTTATTTTTCCATTAAAGTACTCATTTTTGAGCGGAATTTTTGCATTATTTTAAAAAATTTCTTTTTTTTTTCCATATTTACGCCATTTTTCATTTGGGCAAAGAAAAGAAATTTTCAAATAAGATTTTTTCATTCTGAACCAAACTTTCGCATCACTAAAATTATCCGAAGTATTAACAAAGGAAAAAAAAAAAAAAAAAAAAAAAAACGGAAAAAAAGGTTTTTTTTTTTTTTTTCAAATAAGTGAAAATTTTTTTTTTTTTTGAAATGAAATAGGAAGAAAACTAAGAGTTTTGCACTTATAATAAATGAATATAGAATTTTCATTACTGCATAAAAAGGTAAATATATTGTGACAGGTATTTTTCTCCACCCGAAAAAATTAACTCATTTCATTGGACAAATTGATGTTCTTTATTTCATGAGCATCAAATATATATATATATATGAATGGACCATTTTATTTATGCTAATTTTTTTTTTTTTTTTTAAATCCATTTGTAAAATGCATTTAGCAATATTGGAATTTCCGGAAACTGTTAGATGGATTTTCAGATTTCAATAAAATTCTTGAAAATTTTGATTTTATTATCATTGTTGCATATCTATGGTTGAACGCTGCCGTCCCATATATGATACAATATATTTGAAATATCAAATATACGAAAGTATAATAATATAATTTTATTCTAGAAATTGAGGAAGCGTAAAATCACGTAAAACAATTATACGACAAAGTGCTACAGCGCAAGTATTATTTTATTCATTTTTATTAATTTCCGACAATAAGTCAACACAAATCGACGACGACAGTAAAGCGTTGTATTGATGGGTGAATTGAGTAATGGTGGCGGAATGATGATGATGAATGAGGATTGTTCCGGTGAGGATGTTACTCATTCATTACTGATTCAACAACGGAATGGATCACCGATGCAGTCATGCTCGTTCGTTTTAATTTTAGATTTATTTATTTAGTTTTCATTTAAAAATTAACAAATTATTACAAATTTATATAGGCTAAATTTTCTTTTTTTTTTTTTTCTCGAATCAATTTAGATTTTTCGTTTGTTTTTTATAATTGTAATTTAAGCTATTATTAAATAATAATAATAATAATAAAAGATGTTAGAAATTGAGAAAATAAATGTTAAAATTTTGAATTCTCGTTTTCTTCGCATAACATGAAGATTATATTTGGATAAGTTTTTTTTTTTTTTTTTTTTTTTTTTTTTTTTTTTTTTTTTTTTTTGCTTTGCTAATTTTATAGATGTTGTTTTGTGATCGGGAATGATTATGTTTCTAAAGAATAATGACTAATTGTTGCAATTTTAAACAAATACTCTTCACGATCATATTAATCTCTAAATAGTTAGAGATTAATAAGATCGACATGTGTATTTGTTTAAAATTGAGATAGTTAGTGAAAGCACTATGAAAGCAAGAAGTGTTGAAATTTCAAATGCTGAATGTGGAAAAGTCTAAGAAAGAAATTTCATAAATTACTACATTTTATAAGATTGTAGAAAGAGAAATATATGAAAAAAGACAATGATGAATAAGGATTTTAATACAAAATAAGCAATTTATATTTCATAGTTATGTTTTTTAATGTAATAAAGTAGTGAAAAAAAGAAAAAACAAATAAACATAAAATACGGTATACTAAATAATATTTTTAATTCAATGTAAAAATAGTATGATATCCAGATTATGGGAAGGACATCCGGATAGGATAAAAGGAAGAATGTCCGGATTGCTGAATTTTTTTTTTTTTTCTTTTTTTTACTATTATTATTCAGGTTGTTAAGAACTGAAATGGTCTAATTTAAGAATTCGAAGTGTAATTTCAAATAAATTTGTTATCGAAGTGAAAAAAAAAAAAAGAAAAAGTGGAATGTGCCAATATGTGTATGTGTTGAAATAAGAGTAATTTCGTAGATTTTGTAATTAATGTAGCCAAAATTAAATCGTATTGATAGCTTAGTTTGCCAATACAATAAACTTTTTTGCAGGGGAAATGAGGATGAACAAATGGGTGATGAAGAAACGACAAAACGAAGCTTTAAAGGGCGATCAGGACAAGATAAGAGAAATAACCAAAATCAAGATTTGTTGAAACAACAAGTCAGCGATTTGGCAATACAAATGACATATCTCTCTCATCAGGTAATCTACCTGTTCCACTAATTTAATTCCTTAAATAAGTAATATGTAACAGTTATTATATCGATTTATAATTTAAGAAAACAGCGAAAAATTTAAAGAGATTAATTGAAATATGTTTTTGTCCTATCAATTAATTTCAGGTTACACTTTTATTGAATGCTCTTCATGTGCCATCTTGCCAGTGCAGTATTTGCAAGCCATACTATCAAACTCAGGTCGAAATGTTCAAATTGTTAAAGGATGGTGCATCAATACAATTATCACCTAATAAAGTCATTGATAATAATAAATCAACGAATATGGCACAGAATGGTTTTATCGAAAAACGATCAATGAAAACTGAGGTTAATTAATACCTCAATTTGTATACAGATATGTATATATATTCTAAACATACGAATTAACTGTTTAATTACTTCCCTATCCAAACAGAATGTTGATTCTCAAATATTGGGTTCCTTTTTTTTTTTTTTTTTTTTTTCCTTTGATTTGATTAACTATTTAATTAATTTAACTCATCTTGAGCATTTAGTCTGTAATAACAGCAAATTTTATGGCTATGATTGACAAGTAATTGAAGTTAATTTCAATTTTTCATGAAATCTTTCACTTCCATCACATTATCTATACGGATTTATAATTAAATTATAGGTGCCCAAAACTTCACCCTCATCGATGGGAGCAGTGACAACGGGAAGTATCCAAACAATCTCAAATGTGCCTTCAATGAATGATTGTGAGGCATTGCTGTCACAAATTTTCACGCAAACCGGACTTCCGCTTAATGGTGCTCAGGTTGCGGCAGCTGCGGCTGCCGCTACGGCGGGTTTACCCGCAGCATTTGGCCTTGCCGCTGCTGCGGCTGGAACTTCATTTACGAAACCACTGAGTGGGAATCCTTCAAATAAGGGTAAAATGCTTGTTCGATTACAAAAGCGCTTAATTTCAGGAATTTTTTTTTTCTTTTTTTTTTAATACGAACAAGCTGATATTTTGCTAGTATACCTTTCTGTTTTGGTTGTGAAGTACAAATCTATTCGAATGTTTGTAGCATTGTATCATCAGAAGGTAATAGCATAATTATTTGCTGGAAACAGTCAAATATAATGAGTATTATTGACCTACCACATTAATCATCTGTTATTTGACTGTTGATGATTGTTCATGTAAATTAAGTTTAACAGTTACAAAACGTTGATGTTTAGCTCATCAAAATGTAAACAGCAGCGGACGACGGTCGAAGTATTGTTCACCAGAAGAGAAGAAAGCAGTTGCGGAATATGCGGAAGCACATGGTCCCAGTGCAGCTGCTCGTAAATTTGGTATTCCTACTCCGGTTGCCGCTTATTATCATCGAAAAGAATATAAACTGAAGCCATCTCGTAAATATTTAAAAATTCTTACTAATTTTCATTTCATTTCATTGTTAGCACTAAAGTAATTCAAAATAAATTTTGTATTATTGCTCATTTCTTGCTATCATAATTTGTTAAGCATTATAAATATTAGGAAAAGAAAAAAAGTATTTGAAATAGAGTTTTTCAATTACATATTTTCAGCAATTGCACTTGCACCGCAAATAATGCCTTCGGTAAATCCTGCTTCCCCAGGTACCACTTCAGGTGATGATCTGGATAGCACGAATGGTGACTGCCAAAATGGCCCAGTTCCAAGTGCCATGAAATTTTCCAGTTCAAATGGCACTTCCAAAGTAAGCATTTAATTTGGACTTCTAAAATTCGATTACCCAGTAATTAATTTATTTAGAATTACTTGTTCTTCTTGTTATGATTTCTTAATTCATTACTTTGATCTTGTTTTACTTGTTTCACTCCTTCCATGATTTTCTTAATATTTGTTGAGTATTACGTACTACTATCTTTTCTGTTCACATGATAGGTTAATTATTGTTTTAGAAATTTTTGAACATTTTCGCATTTCCTTCTTTTTGTAGACTTCGGAACAGCACCCAAAACCAAATCCGGCACATAGCACCGGTAGTCCAGGTTTCTTACGAGGACGTGGCCGAGGACGTCCGAAGTTAATTGGGGATGAATTGGACGCGGAATTAGTTGATTACATGGTTCAGGTAATTGTTAAATCGATTTCATCAATTGTTGACTAAAATTTTCATTCTATTACAATTTTTATATGAATTTTTGAAATTATTCGTTCTATTTTATATGGGTAAAGCTTACAGATTAAACAGTCCGATCCACGAGGACATCTGACTGCATCGCAAGCACTTGCAATAGCTCGAGCTTACATTATGGAAAAAGCTCCTGGTCTTCTGGAAGAACATGGTGGTCAGATTAAGCTCAAATTAACTTGGGCTATGAAGTTAGTTGCTAGAATCAGTGAACGACAAAAGGAAATTGAATTTGGTTTACCGGCTGGAACTATTTCGAATATGACAAGTACATTTTGTTCGGGTTATAATTATGGTTCGTTATTATAGCTGCAATTTGAGATATTTGTTTAGAATTTTTGCAAATTTATTTCGGTGATTATTGTTACATAAATTTTCACAAGTAACACTTTAGGGACAATGTCAAATCCAAGTTTGCCCGGTGGAAATTTTATGGCTGATGTGGTTGCCCAAAATCTTTTGAGTCAGCAAATGACCCAGATTATGACTCAAGCAGTATCAGGTAACCATATCTATGAGCAAATGAAGCAGATCATGAGTCAGTCTTTATTAGGTAAATCATCTCTTAAATGTGTTTAATTCCTTCATCTAAATTTAAAATTAAAAATATTTGCGTTTCCTAACAATCTATTCAGTCGTTTTTTTTTTCTTTTTTTTTTACTTTTCTTTTTAGGTTCAGCACCAGCATCGGCTACACCTCAAATCCTGAACATACGTGAATTAGAATTACCAAAACCTGATGATGGTGATTTAAAAGGTGAAATTGTTGATGCTGCTGAAAATGATACAAAGGATGAAGATATGGATGCTACAGAACAACAATTCGATACTGATATCGAAAATCAGGCCGGTAATGTTGGAAATCAAACAGGTCATAAGAAGACATCTGCTCAGCATCATTTCATTCCATCTAATACCTTTTGAAATAGGGCAGGATTTGTGTATATCATTTTATATATCATAGGTAGCCAAGGTTATAGCTAAAAATACCTTGAATAGCTATATTTTATTGTTGAATTGGTCATCAAATTACGGAATAATATTTAAATGCTATAATAACAATTACCAACTTAGGGTTTCATCTTTCATTTCTAAAATTTTACAGTAACACTAATCCTATTTCTTTTCGAATACGAATGACTATGAAATGAAGAAAATTGAAAAATCAAAAAAGGGGTCATACATTTTATATATATATATATATATATATCGATATATATATTTGTTGTTTTAGACGATTCAATAATTGATTCTCCGTCATTGATGACTTAATAAAATGTATTTTTGTTGTAAATATAGTTTTGAGTGCAACCCATGTGACACAATTTTCATCAAATGCAAATAGTACGTTATAAATCACTTAGTAAATTTTTTGTCATTTTTTTTTTTTTTTTTCTCTCTCTCTCTCTTTTTGGAAGTTTAAATCATATGAAACTCGATTAAATGTCGATTTTCAAATGTAATTATTTCAATCACTTTTCATCAATATCAATTTCTTGTGCAATATTATTCCCCCGTTGTTGCATCATCCTGACGTTTTCATCATATTTTCTTCATTCTCACTCTCAACTTGCAAAACAGCATTTTTCAATAATTTCCTCGTTTTGTTTGTTTTTTTTTTAATATTTATATTTTAATGAAATCTATTGACCATTTAATGTTTTCTTTTTTTTCCCATTTTCAACTTTTCATAGTGTTTTTTTTTTTTTTTTTTTTTTTTTTTTTATTCATTTTAATCTCTTGTTTCTCTTGCATATATACTCATTTATATTGTGCCAGTTGTTTTTCTATTTTTGTTCCCTTCTTTTTTCCCTTTTTTTTTCTTTTCATCAACAAATAGGCTCAGTTTTTATCATTGTTTGATTTTTAAAATTTATGATTTATTTTTTGATAGATTTTTTTTTTGTTTTTTTCTGGTCTTTTTTTTTTTTTTTTTTTTTTTTTGCAAGAATTAACTGTATAGCATGAGAGAAAAAAATTATCAAATAAGTCGTTTTCATTTATTAGTTTATCATGGTTGTGCTATTATAATTCTTTCTTCTTCTTCTTCTTCTGGTTCCGCTTCCAATTTAAAATTAAACAAATCAAAGTTTTCATAAATTTTTATTATTCTTTTCCCCATTTCGTGCAGTCTTCATCCGTATGGGTTTCTCTCATGATTTTCCCTTTCTTTTCTTTTCCTGTTTTTTTTTTTTTTTTTTTTTTTTTTTTTTTTTTTTTTTTTTTTTTTTGCTTTTTTCTTATAAATTTAAATTCACTATTCCATAATTTTTTTGTCTGTTGTTACAAGATTTTATCAAAATAAACTATAAACTTTTAGGATATTATTGGTATTATGAACAAAAACAAATTTAATTTTTTAAAAATCATTACAAGATAATCATCATCGGGTGGATGAAAACCGGAGGGTATTTGTAAATAAAAAAAATAAACAAACAAAAAACCGTTGTTTTCTTTTTTGTTTTTTTTTTTTTTTTTTTTTTTTTTTTTTTTCCAATTATTATTTTAAATCCACAACAGTGGCTTTACAATTGTTTGATGACATCTCACTCATTAATGGATGTCTCTTTTTTTTTTTTTTTTTTTTTTTTTTTATTTTTCTTTTTTTTTTTTTTTTACCAAAAAATTTGATCTTGAAAAAAGAAAAGGCATTCTGTACATCATTGTATATGATTTGAACTAATTACTTTTTTTTTGTTTCTCTCTCTCTTTTTCTTTTTTTTTTTCTTTTATTTCTTTTTATTTTAATTCAAACTTACTGGATTTATTGTAATTCTAAATTTGATATTCCAGCTGTTTCATCAATTTCTTCGTTTGTTTCGCTTGGCAACTGTCACTAATTTGGACTTGTCATTCTCGTCCATCTTTTTCTCTCTTTTTTTTTTTTTTTTTTTTTCTCAATGCCTCTTTTGCTTTCAAAAATTTCAATTATAATTGTTTCTCTTTCATTACCATTACTATTATTACTATTACTCACCACCACTACTACTACTACTACTTCTACTATTACTATTATTATTATTATTATTATTATCATTAATTATTATTACTATTATTCTTATCATTATCACTATCATTACCATTACCATTGTCATTATTATTATTATTACTATTATTATCATTATTATTATTATTATTATCATTATTATTATTCACAAATCATTTCATGAACATCTCAGATATGCACACCAATACATATGCCCGTTTTACAAAATCAATCTCAAGTATGTTTTCTCCCAAATGTGTTCATTTTGAAATTACTTCCGATAAAATTGATGTATACAAAATATTTTGTGATGAACACCACATGCTGATCGTCTCTTTTTTTTTTCTCTCTCTCTCTCTCTCGCTTTTTCTCTTTCCTCTTTCTCTTTTCCTCTCTCTCTCTTTTTCTCCTTGAATTATGATGTAGCTTGGGAATGCCACATGTAAATTGTAATTAACTTATTTCAAATGTAGGAAAGGTTTTGTTCCTGACGAGGAAAATGCTGCAAGAAATTTCAAGAATATATTCTGAAAATTCGCTCAATGAAGTATAATAATAGTAAGTAACATTGTTACTCATTGATAAAAATGGGATGATGTAGCTGTTATTTGTAATGTGATTTTGATATCAATGTAAAACAAAACTGCCGTAGTAATTCAGGAAGATGATTAAATAATTCAAGAAAATTGATCAGTAATTGAAAAGGATGATTAAGTAAATCAGGATGATAATCAGAACAGATACATACATGATACTTCGTTGGAAATCGAAATTGCATTAGCAATATTCATGAAAGAGTGCAAAATTAAACAATCATTAGAAATTCCGAAATGAATGATGTTCATAATCCCATAGAATTCAAAGTTTATAACATGAAGTAATTAATTAATTCATTAATTCAAAGTCATTTTTTCGACGCTATGCTATCTTTTTAGAAGGAAAAAAAGTGTAGCATTCTTGTCGATCCCTAAAGAATTAATAATTCAACTTGTTACTATTAGTAATGCTATTCTCATGTTTAATAATATAATAAGAAGCCAACATTTAAACGGTGAATTTTGCAACGATTAATTTACAAATGAAGATTATGAAATAATAATCAAAAGGGAAAATTTACCGGGTTGTAAACTCCTGCAGCTGTACAGTTTTTCTCAAAAAATTCTAAAATAAACTTTGCATAAAAAGTCAATTTTATACAAAATGAAAACTTCTCAATATTGCGAACGCATCATGTGAACGATGAAACAACAAGTATTTGGCAGTGTGAAAATCTAAAATTAAATCCGGAAAAAGTGATGATAGAAAAAAAATCCTTCTAAAAGAATTTTAACAATATTTAAGAAAAATGTCATCTGCTGCTTGGTAAAACCTACTCTACCTATAGATGATGATACATTCGAGAAAAGGACAATAATATTGAGAAAGTATGACCTATTAAAATACTGAATTACTAGAGTACAACAAATCATTATATATATATATATATAAATATCCAAGAGCTGTTAAAAGTCACGATGACTATAATAGCATCAACTTATTTTATAATCTTTCAAAATCCGACGAAGTTTCATCCATTCAGTATCATAAGAATATTTTATCCCTAAAAATTTCCTCCATTATCCGGTAAAATCTAGGGGAATCTCTGCGAATTTCTTTTGTTAACCGGCAATACCTATCGATTTAATTAGAGTTTCAGCATATTTTTCATAAATTTCCTCAATTAATCCAAAAATTAGATTATGAAAATGGAGCTTAAATTTTTGAAATATATTTGAGAGCAATCATAATTTATATTTCGATTCTAACATGCCCAAAAAAAAAAACTATTTGGAATATTATTCTTCAGTTATCCTAAATTTTTCAGCTTCATAATCTCATAGCATTGTATTATTTCAAATAGGTTTTCTTTTCACAATTAAACTGCTAGGGAAAGTTTTACAAAAAGAAGAAAAGTATTTTACTAATTTTGAAAAATTTTTTTGCAATATTCTTATCAGTTGGCATTAAATTCATATCAAGCAAATTATTTGATTTTTAAGTAGACTTTGAATCATAGATAATTTTTTACCAATCAACTTTCACGATGAAATATAGCAAAAAGATTTGTTAAAAATTACAATAATTTGAACAATTTTGAAACAGAACATTTGCTTCAAAATTTGGTATGTATATTTTTTTTCCATAACTTTGCACAAATTTTTGCATTACGTAGCAGAGGATCAAACTTGAAGTATGGTAAAATCGGACCATTCAAATTCTGAAAACTATTATAATTGGATAACAATTTTTTTTTAACTAGTAAAAAATAATATGCAAATGATTTTTCGATAGAAAAAAAAAAAAAAAAAAAAAAAAAAAAAACGATCAATCTTGATGCTTCTTGCATAGAACAGATGCTTATTGTTCAACTAATTTTAATTCTCATTAATTAATTTACAATTGAATATGATATAATGTATCTACTAAAGAGATTTTGTTCCTTCAGAAATCTCCGTGATAGCATAATTATCAAAATATATCTTTACCTAATTTGAATGAGAGATTTTTTGTAGAAAATAAACTGAACAAAAGCTAATAAATTCTTTTTATTCTTCA
Organism: Dipetalonema caudispina; assembly: GCA_013365325.1. Taxonomy (NCBI): domain Eukaryota; kingdom Metazoa; phylum Nematoda; class Chromadorea; order Rhabditida; family Onchocercidae; genus Dipetalonema; species Dipetalonema caudispina. The sequence continues at coordinate 61,619 of JABVXV010000300.1, read as the reverse complement.
ACCTTTAATTCATTGCGTATAACAATTGACCGAAATGGAAAAAAAATTAGTACGAGAATGTTATTTCATGATTTTTAAACTTATTTAATTTGTGAGGGGAAAATTTATGGTCTGATAAGTATATGTATTTGTAATGTCTGTCTCTTTTCAATGCATCAAATTAATTGCAAATATTGACATTTGAATTAAATTAATTGAAAGCGGACAAAGGGAGTATGAATTTTCAGTTTCAGCTACATACATTTTTTCCATTATTATCAAAAAGCACTATAGATAGGAGAGTTATTAATATTTCATTTCAATATCATCTAATTACAAAAGATATAAATATCACTTTTCTAAGTTCTATCCGGTATTTGTATCAATTTCACTATGTTCAATATTCTTGATTCTATTTTCTTCCTCTACAATCATTTGGTTTCGCTCAATTTTATTACCTTTTTCCTGCATTGAAATATATATTCTGTCATGATCAAGCGAGAAAATCATTCAAACAATAAATCATGCAATAATCATAAGTATTATACCATGACATATATAATAAATTAACGTGCAAAATTTAGGTTATGCCTTCCAGAATCATTTCAAATTTTTTAAATTACATATTAAAGCTGTCATAACTTATCAGTCATAAAAAGGTTCAAATTTCATTCCGATGGCAAGTTAATGGTATTTTCCCATTACCATAGAGAATACTAGATAAAATTGGAGAACTTATTTAAATCTGTAAACAAAATATATAGTGCACATTCCCTTCCCCCGAGATATTAAACTAGGAACGCTGCCAATTTGTTCGGTTAATTGCTAAATAAAGAAGACTTAGGATTGTTGTAATTTGATAAATTTATTTAATTTTTTTTCTTTTTTTTTGTTGAATTTAAACAAGCTTATTACGTTGTTATAGCAAATTAATGGAAGGCTGTCTATGATTAAATTTATGTTATTAAATAATGATAATATTTTGAAGTTACTTTATCCATATCATTCTTCTAATTTCAAGTATGAATCATTTTCGTTGTTAAATTTGGAATGATTCCTTGATTTAAATAGGAACAATCGAATTATCTTCGAAAACATAAATTTTCCTAATTAATTTGAATTTCCTGAATTTAAGTTTCTTCATCTTTAATTTTCACAAAAGAAATGCATTTTTGTCCCAAATTTGCAAAATGAAATTTTTTATCCCATTTTTTTTCAGTTTTTAAATATGAATTTGGAGTGAAGATATAATTCAAATTTCTAATAACGCAAATTCATTAGATATTTTAATAAAATTTTGTGATTTCCTCGAAAAATGCTCTTTACCTAGTTGATCAAATTGATCGTTACTTCTCTTTTCTCCCGAGATCGTTGAAATCCCCGATCGGTCCGTACCGCCTATATACCACTGTTGAATATATGATCTGATAATACAGTAATATCATCCCAATTTTCTCGTACAATTTTTACAGCAATAAATGAAATACGTCGTCATAAAATGAAAGTATAATGAAATGAATGAATAGTAGTAATTCCTGTCTTTTCCGTATCTCCTGTATATATATTATCAAATTTTATCATTGTTTAATTATCAAAAGAAAAAATTTTTTTCTCTATGCTAATAAATTATATAATAAAAATGTGCCTTTTTTTTTTTAAAAAAAAAAATTCTTCCAATATAATAGCATTTTAGCTTCGTTTATCGTTATCATTTTGAATTAATTAATTGATTGCTACGAGAAATATTAAAGTGAAGAAAAAAAAAAAATATATGGTAGAAAGGAAAGAAAAAAAAATGGAAAAAATGAATGTAGCAATCTTTTTACTACAATATTAAATTCACATTTATTCGAAAAAAAAAAGAAAAAGAAAGAAAAGAAAAAGAAGAGAAAAAATGTTAAATCAGTTTGAGTTTCAATGAATTTATTATCAAGTCGATCTTGAATATAATGATAATTGGTACCCGACTGACAAAGAAAATAAAAAAAAAAAAAAAAAAAAAGGCAATTCTATCACTTTTTCATTTCTTCCTCTTTTTTTTCCCACTTTTTTTTCTCTTCTTTTTTTGAAGCTTTAATAAAATCTTATTTCATTTAATTAATGAATTCTATTATAATGATGCAAAAAAAAGAAGAGGAAAAAGAGGAGGTTCTTTCAATTGAAAGAATTTGTTGTCAAAATTTCTGAAATGAACTTATATTTCACTACTAGAATAATTTCCTCAACAATTTTTATATAGTAGCTTAACTTTAATGTTACAGAATCTAAATTTTATTCAGACTTTAATGAATTAATAAAAAAAAAAACATGCATGGACCATATGTCGCCTGAAAATAGAAATTGAAAAAAAAAAAAAAAAAGAGAAGACCTTTTTTAGGTGGATTCATTTCGAGAATGATTGATGAACAATGATGCCTATTGTTAGATTGACATCAGTTAATAAATGGAATAAAGGGAGGAGAGAGAGAGGAGGGAGAGGAAGAGAGAGAGAGAGAGATAAAAATGTTATAAATGGAAAACCTTTGGGATTCTGAAAGCAAATATTTTTTTTTTTTTTAAATATTTTTATTTCTGAATGCATGAATTATTTTTCTTTCCTTTAAAATCGTCAAATTTCATTTTCATTTTTTTTTTCCTCAAACAATTTGAAAGCCATTCATTGCGATTGATTTTCTTTTTTTTTTTTTTTTTTTTTCTTTCCTTTTGATTTATTTTCCCGAAGTCATTCAACCTTTTTTTTCTTGCATAGAATTTCTAATATGCTAAATATAAATACAAATATAAATAAATAAGTAGAAATGTAAATATAGATATAAATATAAATAGATAAATATATATATATATATGAAAATAATTACGATTTTGAAATTTAAATCATCACAATTGCATGCAAAATACATTGACATCAATCAAAGCATGAAGCAATGACAATAATTAACACAATTCTTCCAAAAAAAAAAAAAAAAAAAAAAAAAAAAAAAAACGAAAAATAGATTTGTGTATTTTCCCCGGTACCATAGTCTGTCTCGGGATTTGATTATATATATGTATATTTTTTTTTTTTGCAATTTACCGGTTCTGAAATAAATAGTGAAAATTCATTTAATTCTTGAAGTAATGATTTACTGATGGATATTGTTGTAGGAGTTAAATTGGGACCTTCTTCCAATTTTTCTAATTGGCTGAAAGCAATTGCAGCTTTTTTTGATTGTTAGGAGTCAGAAAGCTATTATGACAACGAAAATTACCAATTAATGACCGTAACCTTTTTGGTGACCATGATCTATTTTTTTCAGATGCAAATTCAAATGTGGAAAATGTTTTAAAATTTCTTCTCCCGCCAAATTATTCTGTTGATCATCGCCGATTATCGTAAACAGGTCACTTTTCATCGTATATTATTAGCCGATCCAAAAATTGTTTTGTTGCATGAAATAAGAAAAGGCGAAACATTTCAAAGTGACAATTTTTTTTTTAAAATTATCAACAGCACATGAAGCTTATTAAGTTATCCATCTTTCCAATTTGTTTCAAATGATAAACAATCATAATTTGGCTAATAATAAATTTTGCAACTGCTTCATCTGCAATTGTGATCTAATAATCTTCGATGATTGCTGCTCGCTGGTCATTGTTAATTTCCGATGACCAATCATTACTTTTCAATGCTCTTACATTCATTAGCAATTCGTGAAACCAAATGCATTGTTAGTTGCTTCTAAATTTGATTAATAAAATCGTACAAATTCCCTTTTTCAAAAATCAAGAAAAATTATCATTTCCTTTTTGAAAAATCAAAAAGAAAGTGATAATTTTCTTAACCTAAAAAAGAAAAAAACAAAAAAAAAAAAAAGAAATACACACTAAAATGTTTATACAATACATTTATATTTATTTATTTGTAAAGCAACGAAACATTGGTTGCTAAATTAACAGTATTTCAAATATTTCATTTTCTTAAAACTTCGAAATTTTTACAAAGTTTAAAGCAAAATTACACTAAAAGTAAGATAGCAAGAATCAATATTATTTTAGTTAATAATGGAATGAATGCAATTTTATAAGCGTGAAAAAATTTTTTAAAAAAATTTTTCAACCGAACAAATTCGTCATACTTCAAATTAATTCAATTAAGATATCAAATATGAATAGCATTATTCATTGTTTAAGGTCCTTTTTTTTTTTTTTTCTTTTCCTTCTCTCATGCATAATATTTCAATTTTCAATCTATCAGTCAAAAATGCTATTCTTATTGATATTTATAATTTGTTAACAAAAAACGAAACCTTAAATTAGTCGGGAAAAAAAAAAAAAAAAAGAATTAAGATTAATTCTTTGCTCATTTTTATTCACTTTTGAATTACTGCTGAGAAAATGGTTGTTTTAGTATTTCGTACAACAATTTGAAAAGAAAAAGAAAGACCTTAAATTAATAAAAAAAAAAAAAAAAAACGAAAAGAAGAAATGATCCTTCGTTGATTTCCATTATATTTGTTCACAAAATGACCTCTCTTCATCAATCTTTCATCAAATATAATATGTTATTTATATTTATATGCAAGCATATGTGTGCATATTTGTTGTGTATTATTAGTTTATTCATATATTTCAATAAGGAATATAATAAGGTATGGTTTAATTAATCACTTCGAGAATGCATTCGTATTCCCATGATAGCGAACATTCAGAAAAAAAAAAAAAAAATTGTCGTCTTTCAATAATACATACTGTAAAGGTTTAAAGAAGAATTAAATTTCTCTAAGAATTAAATTTCACAGTATAAAATTACTCACCGGCTGACTAATTTAAAAGAATTAAATAAATTAAACGTCATTTGATAACTTTAACTTTTCTTCTACTATTTACTATTCAATTTTCGTGATTAATTTAGCTTCTATTTCATTATTACTTAAGAAAATTGTGAATTTGATTCCCTAATACATTCAATTTATTTTTATATACTTCTACGATAACTAAAAAAATATTCTATCTAAGATTTTTTCACATAAAATAAAAATCGCCTTTTAAAGAGCATGTATCATCCATTAGGAATATTTAGCAAATATACTTACTGAAAATTGAGAATGTTGAAATTTAGAAATTCAAATTTGAGAATTTGATGCGTAATTTTCAAATGATATGAATGCAGCTCTTTCAAAATCATTATTATTATTATTATTATTTTTTTTTGGTTGTGCCATTTCATAGAATTCTTCAATACAGAATCATAAAATTAACTTTGAAATGTTCAGATCAATAGCTGAATAAACAAATATTGAAGAGAAAAGACTTTCAAATCACATTTTAATCCTTCATTTCCATTATAAGTGTAATAATTTTTTAAAGCAATTTTCAAATATACCACAATTATATTTTAATAAATAAAACAATTAAAATTAATCGTAGAAATTTTTTTGACAAAGAAGTAAAAAATATCTTTTGCAATAGCAAGCATTATCACTGATTATTATTTTATAACAATAAAGAATATAAACAATACATTTGTGTAATTAGCAACAACAAGAAACAAACAAGTAATTTAATTGTAAGAATAAAAGAAAAGGAAAAGGATTCTTTTATTTAAAGAAGAAGAAAGATGTAGAAGAGCAAAAAGCAGTAATATATTTCGTGACCGATAATTGTGGGCAAGAGATGATATGATAATAAAGTGTTTAGAATATTAAAAAGGGCCAGCTGTCCTTTTTGGCCGAACGTTTAAATTAATAGCCGAATGTTTTTGCGATACTGAGCTTTTTTTGCTTTTTACTTTTTCTTGCCTCGGAAAAAAATTCCTTTTCATTTTTTTTTTTTTTTTTTTGAAAACAATTATTAAAAATTGTTAGCAAAAAATGAAAAAGAATATTAAACATCCATAAATAAAATGGGTAAGAATGGAATACAGAAAAAAATCAGTTAATTAAAATCTGAAAATTTTCGCAAATTACACAATTAATAATAATAATAATGGTGATGATGACGATAAACTTTTAATTCTGTCAGCAATCATGAAAGTTAAGTGTCCAATAAGAAATGGATATTGTTTTGCGCTTTTTTGAATAATATTATATATTTATTTAACTAAGCGATGATGATTGGATTCTCTTCCGCGGTTGATTAGATTGCCCATTTTCGAGAAGTTGGCGTGCTTCATTCTCCACCTTCTTTTTTCGAGCCATTTCTACTTTTTTTCCACTTTTCTTCTTCCCGCTCTATCCGTTCCCCCGCCTATCGCGTCGTAAAGTTTATTTTTTTCTCTTAATATATGAAGGAGTAAATCTTTGGATAATTCCATTTTTTTTTTTTTGCGCTTTTTATAATTTTACATCAATATCTAAATTCACTAGATTTGTCAAAGATTTGAATGAGAATTATTATGACTCATTGAGGCATGAATTTTTTTTTGTTGGAAAAAAAATCTAACAATTAGTTTAGTATATTTTGTCACCTACTCGCATGAGCTATAATAATTCTCGGCAATAATTTGCATCAACTTTACTTTTTCATTTAAAAATTCAAATAAGAAATGATGAAAAGACTTACTTTGAAACATTTACTTTTGCTGATATTTCAAACTCTACCACATCGTTAAGTACAAAAATTTAGCTTTCAAAAATTCAATCTTAATTTTTTACAATAAGCAAAATCTGTCAAAATAATTAAGAAATATTTATAACATCATAAAAAAGTTGAAGGAAAAATTTCCAAAAATATATACACACATATCGAAAAATAAGTTACTTATTTATTTTTATTTTCAAAATTTTTTAATTGTAACAAAAGAGAGAAATGGGAAAAAAAGAAGAGTGAAGGAGGCGAAAAAAAAAAATACTTTTTTTTTTGTATATGATTGGTTTAGTTATTTCAGAAAAATATTAACATGAAAATAATAACTAATCAATCATTTCAACGATCCAACAAATATTTTAGACCCGACATTTTATAATTTCATTACTAAGAAAATATTGAATTAAGATTTCAGGAACTGAGAGATATTTTCACAAAAGTTTTTTGGAATGGAAATTGGTGACTGAATGAGAGGAGATAAAAAAGGTAGGAGAAAGGAGAAGAATGAATAATTGTTACAGGTTGAGATTTTCTAAACTAAAATCTCTGATCCAAACCCAAAAGTCTACGGTATCATTTTTTTAACTTCTAATGGAATTATTCTGTGGAGTTTTCGCGTTGTTACTTCATTTCCACTAATTATCTCTTTGATGACGTAACAAGTACTCATACGATCACTAGGATAGCTATTGTCCTCTTCTAGAGCTTATGAATTTTAGAATCCTAAATGTCAATCAACATTTTCCGATCTTGTTCATGTGTTTATCAGTTCTGGTATTTTAATTGCTGTAAAATCTTGCATGTTATGTTTCGATTTCTTATCAAAATCTTTTAGGAAATATTTAAATTCTTTCTTTTTACATCATACAATCTATTCTGTTCTGTAATATTATCATTTTTGCATAACTGACATCCGATATTTATTTCTGACAATAATTATATGTTAGCAAAAGCTTGATTGTTTAATATTCACAATTAGCCCATGTGATTTTGTGAGAATCATTCAGGAAGTCATCAACTTGACGACACAAATTACATTTACTATCAGTTGATGACAATTTTTCAAACTTTGATCAAGAAAATCCTTTCGTCCACTTTTTCATGGTCACACTTCCTGACCTTAACATCGTTTATTCCTTTGTCTACTTTATCTATGTTTCATTTGATTCAATAACAAAAATTTCTTCTGCAATAATTTGCTGCACTTGTTAGAGGGTTTTGTTCATCACTTATCGATATCAATGCAAAGATACAAGCAATGCATGCATGATTTGCAGTTCGCGATTCCTTTGTCCTTTAAAATATCGAATTATTGGGATTACTCATTTGTTAATTAATTGCCTGGGCCATGTTACACCACTCTTTAGTCCCAATTTCAAGTGTAGACTCATTTCTTTTGCTGATATCATTAGTCTAAAGCATTAGTCTAAAAAGTAATCAAATATTTGTAGCAATCATTCCACCTGTATTGTGTTATTTTACATCTTGTCAACTATAACACATTTCTCTATTTCAAATTTCATCGGTACATAATGTTGCTAAAAATTTTCACTTTGTCTGCTAATGATCGAATTTCTGATTCTAATTTCCCACTATATTTAAAGTAATTTAATTCAGTCAGACAATCATTTTCATTTTTATCCTTAACTATTTCATCATCACTTCCATTCCATCATCACGCTATTTTCACAATCGTTTACAACTTTTTAAAATCTTTATTAACTATTCAAAATATTTAGCTCTGCTTACATTAAGTTATGCTTATTTGCTTTTTATTTATTCATTTTTTTTTTTCGCCGCTTTGGATAACACCTTTTTTCCCATTGCTTTTCAGAACTTCAATTACAATCTTTTTCTCAGCATAATATTTTAATTTCAATATTTCTCTAATTCGTATATTTACCAAATTTCCAAATCATAAAAATAAGAAAAAATTTTAAAGGAAAAAAAAAATTCCAGTAATTCTTTCTTTTTTTCTCTTGTCATTTTATTCCTTTGTTATTATTTGACAACATAATTAATAGACACATTATTATATGCTTCAGTTACTACTTGAATATTAGCATAACATTGCTTAGTCATATTTGTTTTGTTGCGTATTTATTTTAATGTTATATTTAATTATCATTTCCAGCAATTATTTCCATGTTATTGTCAACAATTTCAACTCATTCTATCACAATTGATCTTTGCTGTGTACTAATTAAATTTCCACTATTATCATCAATTTTTCTTTTTTTTTTTTTTTGCATCATCAACCAGTTCAATTCCTTTTATCAATCTCATATCTGCTGAATCTTTATCTAATTAATGCAGCTTCTTGCTCTGTTCCACCACTGATATCTTGCTTATTTTTAGCATTTATTTTTAAAATTATCTAATTGAAGAATCTATCCTGTAGTAGCATTCTGTAGTTGTACTATTATCTACAACGTAAGCAGTGCATTTATCGATAACGTACGGCAGTGACGTTTTGAAATTCTGTTTTACAATTTTTTTTTTTTTTGAAAATCATAAAACAAAAGTGGGAAATGAAAATTTGCTGATGAGAGAAAAATCTTTTGGATGATATTAATTGGAAGGATTGAATAGTTTCGCAAATCAATGAATGAGATTTTAACTATTTAATCTTGCCACGTAATGAATTTTAAGTTATCATATTCGTTCGATAGATATGATTGTTAAAATTTCGATCAATTCTAGGCTAATTTTATTCAGAAAAATTTAACCAAAAATTCTATGCCATCTCTCTTTCAAAATTATAGCTGAATTAAAAAGCAATATATTTCTGTCAACAATTTTTTATTTGTCTTCACTGTTAAATTTCTTTTTTTTTTTTTTAAAAAAAAAGATTTGCTTAGAATTATATTAGCTAATGTTTCGTTCTTTAGCTAATTCCTTGATTTTACTTTCCGATTGTACTTTTTATTGCATTACTTAAAAAATATATTTCTACAAATAGCATTACAAAAAATAAAATAAAATAAAATAAATTTTATTCGATCGGTTTTCACAATAGTTCTTTTTTTTTTCTGATTGTCATATATCAGAATTCATTTTTCATTCCATCCATTGATGATTGCTAGGGATGATTGCACTTAGTTTTGTCATGATGAATATGTATCGATGCAAAATTTTGTCGTAATATAATGTAAAACCAAATATTCTAGGATTTTATTTTCCCGGTTCGCAGATTTTGAATGGGCTAATAATTGCGACCTCAAGAAAACGAAATGAAACGACAAAACATATCTTAGTGACAAGTTAAGGACATTTGAGCTGCCATATTTTAAAAAAGTAATTTACCGAAAATGTTAATAATTTCAAATGAATTTGAAACATTTTAGCTAATCAATCAAACTACTTCTTTTAACATTTTAATGCACTAAAAATTTCAATTTTGATTTAAAAAAAGATAAAGTCAAAAAATTGCATACATAAAGAAAAATAAAGCGATTAATTTTGTACACATGATGATGAAACTTAAATTGGAAAATATTTCAGTTATTAAGTAAACAAATCTACGTGTATTAACTTTTTCTTCTTATGTAAAATATGAAGAAAAACTCTTCTATCAATCACTTAATTTCGTTTCATAATTGGAAAACAAGGATGCCAATGAACAATATTTGTGAATAAAATGAAAAAACTTATTTGTACCCTAACTTAACCATTTTAATTATAAAATGATTTCGCTTTGAATTTTGATTATGATTTAGTCATATTTTTTTTCTACTTACATTTCATTATTTAAACAATAAAATTGGTTTGATTTATTTTTGAAATTAAAGTATGTTAAATGCAAAAAGAAAAATAAATAAATAAAACAATCTTTTTCTTTTTAATTTTTTTTTTTTTTTTTTTGGTATATTATATTTCCATTTTGTGAGAAAATGAAGCATTTAAGAATAACAAAAAAATTTTGAAAATATATAAATATTTTCTTTTAAATTTACAATAAGTGAAAAATAATAATATAATATTGCATTGAATCAGTAAATTTCCAATACAATTCATCATTTTAAAGCCATTTTTCACTTATCCGCCCTCTCTTCATTTTATCCGACAGATGATTATTACACTCAAGTATTTTTAATCATTGGTTGAAAATTTATATGGAATAATAAATTTTATGCCTCTCTTTCTTGACAGTACGCAAAAAGAAGGGAGAGAAAGAGAGAGAGAGAAAAAAAAAAAAGGAATATGCAATAAATTATAACAAAGTTAACTGATAATATACATCAAGAAGCATAAAATTTCACTGTGAATATTCACTTTTATATAATCATAACAATAAATATCATTTTCATGTTTGTGCAATATAATTATTATAATCTGAAAGTAAAAAAAAAAAAATTCTATGCTACTTAAATTTCTCAAGAAAAAAAAAAAGGGTACAAAACAGAAAAATTAAAAGTTTATCATATTCATTCATTGTTAATTTACCAAATTTTGTCTGTTAAAAATCGGACATTTTAAATTATTTCATTTCATTTCCATATTACAACAATTTAATTACTATATTAGGTTCTAATAATTCTATTTGTAATCGCAATCAAATATACATCGTTATTTAAATGGACAACTCAACACTGTCAAATAATGAGCACGAATGCGAAGAACATCCACCGCTTTTCCTAGTTTGTTGTTTAATTTCATTTCTGATATTAATTATTCGATTAAAATGAGAAAAAAAAAAAAAAAAAAAAAAAAAAAAAAAAAAAAGTACCTAGAAGTAATGCGATTAATGAACTTTTTAATTTTGCAATTTGAAAAAAAAAAATGATGAAATTTTTACAAATTAATAGTATGTATAATCATTTGTACTATTAAATTTTTCTGTTCAAGGGCTTTAAAATGGTATTGGTGGGTGTTATTGGTACAATAATAGCATTAATTGGTTTTTTCGAGAATGCCCTCGTATTTTATACATTTATAAGCTCAAGAGCATTACGGAATAAGAATTTATTATATCTTACATGTCTTAGTGCATGTGATATATTCATTTGTTTTTCATATGTTGAAATTATGTCAATACAGGTAGTTTTTTTTTTTTTCCCCTTTTTTAAAAAAAAAAAAAAAATTATTTGAAACTTGCAAATTACATAAAGTTACATTTCCTTTCTAACTATCGTATTCTACCAAAAAAGAAAAAAAAAAAAAAAAACACTTGGCAAAAGTAATTATAATTACCTAATTTTCTTTTTGTTTGCTTAATTAATTTCATTGTTGAAATTTAAATTTTTAAGTTTTTTAAAATATTTTGATGTTTGTATTAAAAAAAGAAAGATGAAAAAGTTAATCAAAAATTTAATTCAGATATATGCAGAATATTTTCATTATTTCCCGCTGTTTCGTCTTTGGCACAATTATTTAAGGGTGGCATTTGCAATCTCTCATATTGCAATATGTACTGTGTCATTCCTCATTATGGCTGCTGCTGTTGAACGATATCTTCAAAATGGCACTAGCAGGAGTTAAGTGGGAAAAAAAAAAAAAACTTTTTGTGAATTTATTTTAAATGAAAAACTATAAAAATTAATTTTAAAATATGTTCAAAAAAAAAAAGAAGAAAAAATTCTTTTTTTTTCTTTTTTTCTAGGACAATAATAATATTTCGATTTTTCTGTCGTCATCGTGGAAAAATTGTCATTATGGCATTCCTGTTTGGTGTTTTATTTCGTGGTACCATTTATTTCGAAATACAGGTAAGTTATTATAATATTTTAAAAATATTTTAGATATTTACATTTTTTAATTTCTAATAAATTACTGATGGTATTAATGATTGTTTTATGAAAAATGATCTATTTTGTAATATGTTAAAGTACAATTTTATATATTTCATTATGATACTATATCATATATTTATATCCAAGGAATCAAATTTAAGGATAATTTTCTTCTTTTTCTTAAAAAAAAAAAAAAAAAACCTAATTGAATATATCATCTTTTTAAAACATTCATATTGATTGATTAAAATATTAGGAATTTTTCAATGATAATTTTCAATTCCAAAAATTCCCGCACAATAATGGACCTTAGATTTATCATTTGGAAGAATGCGAAGGATTTGCAAGTATGGGCGTAAAAATTAGTGAACTTGCTCGTAATGTTTATTATGATGGAATATGGCGATTTTGGACCAGACGTATTGCTACCGTATTTTTGCCATTTTTTGTTTTATTATATTGTAATACAGCTATTGTGATCAATTTACGAAAGAATAATCGCGAAAATACGATTAAAATGCTTGTATTATATTGCATATTTGGAATTTCGTAAGTTTTTTTTCAATTAATTTTCGAGTAAATATGAAATAATCAATGAAGTATTATTAGTTAATAATTAACTAAAATCATCAAAAATATTTTAGCAATTTCAATATTATGAATATTTGATGAAATTAGTTATCTCATAAAATTATTCGTCATCCATGCATTGCCCGATTTATTGGTTAATCTTATTAAATTTTAATAGCAATAATTTCATAATTAATAAAATGCATTAGATTTTCTTTGTCGGTTTTTTTTTTTCTTTTTTATTTATTGAAATAAATTTTTAAGATGGATTAGGCCAATAAAATATAATGATAATTAAATTAGACGCAAACGAAATTTTATTCGAATTTTGGCCAATACTGATTTAGCACATATAAATGCATAATGAAAGATTTCAAATAAAATTTACTTTCATATATTAGGGCAAATAAAATAAGCCAAAGACTAAATACTTTGATTTGTAGTTTATTTCGAAAACAATTTCCCTCAATAATGCACATTATTCGCACTTTTAACTTTTAACTTCAAGCCTTCCCGTACAATATTTGCAAATTTTATTTTATTTTGTTTTATTTTTTTCTGAAACGCAAAAAATCTTTAATGCATTATTGTCAATATTACTGAAATGCAAAATGCAAATCAATCAAAATCATTCCAAATCTTTTTTTCCTTCTTCGAAATGTATATCCAAAATTTACCACATTTAGTAATTGCGACAACAAAATTCAAATTCTTCCTTGGTCAACAATTTGTCATACCCTTACTTAAACCAAATGATTTTTTTGACGACTTCGCATGCAAATCAACAATTGCAACATTCAATTATTATCAGTACAACCGATTGTATTTATCGAATTTTTCAAATTAATTATCGAAATTTCGAAAAAAGTTATGGATATAAACAATTTTAATCATCGTACAGTATCACTTATTTTTTACTTTTTTTTTTTTTTTTTATTTTTTCAAATGGGAAACTAAACAATTTTCTGTTATACACATACATCTATATGTGCTTAAATATTTTGGTGCCAATATTTTTTCAGTATATTTAATTTTTTTTTTTTTTTTGTTTGAATAAAAGAATGTAAAATTGAAATTAAAAAAGGGATAAATTTTCGAAAATGGAAATCTTTGACAAGAGTTTTTTTTTTATTTATTCTTCCTTTTTTTAAGATTTAAACTGGCTTTTTTTTTTGCAAATACATAATGCTAAACATGTTTAATTGAAATAATCCAAAAAAATTTGTATTTCAAAATTGAAATTTTTTCTGATAAAAAAACAGGCAAAACATTTTTTGATTATTGTTAAATTTTGGGTCAATACGAAAAGGTGAATTAGAATGATCAATATGTCATATTAATTTGTTTTTCAAAATTAAAATTTTCTTTAGTGAAAAACAAAACTCTCTTTAATTATTGTAATAATTTCGATGAAAACAAAAGGATGAATCAAACCAAAGAAAGAGAAAAAAAAAAGAAAACAAACAAACAATCCAAAAAATTGTTATTTTCTTTAGTGAGGGAAAAGAAAAACAAAATTATTGTCAAAATTTGAAGCTGACACAAAAAAAAAGTGTAAATTGAGCAGAAAAAAGAAAAAAAAAAAAAAACGAAGTGTTAAATAAATTTAAGGGTAGCATCATGTAAACTTCGTAATCGTGTAAAAGCAGCCACAAGATCATTGATAATGGTTGTCACCTGTTATCTATTCTCAAATATCATTGATGTTATCATTGCTGCATGGGAATATTTGGATGATGCATCATTGTTACAAGTGGAAGAATTTTATTCGATTGCAACTGATGTTTCCTCATTACTTGCAATATTAGCTGCTAGTTTACGATTTCCTATTTATTTAATTAATGATAAAATTATTCTTAGAGAGGTAAATTAATTTCTCTCCTAAATATTTTTTCAAATATTATTTATATAAATCATTTTCTATTCTCTATCATCTTAATACTTTCATACAATTAAATTAATGCCTTCTCTTTTTCTTTATCTTTCACTTATAATTTGAATTAAATTAATTTTAAATCTATTAATCATAAAACGTTTAAATTTAGATAATATGAGCGAAGATTTTTTTTTTTTAATAAAATAACTTGAAATTTTGGAATTAAATATTCATAGGTTCGTTTTACTGTATGCTTCTTCTATTATCATTTGGTGGTCTGTTTCTCAATATTATCGAGACGATCTAGACGGAAACATCACCTAAAGGGTGAATTGAAACAGCAGCTGAATAGTCAAAACAAAACTATCATGCATAATTCAACGGATAATATTACATTACGTAAAACACGCAATAGTTTGGGTTAGATTTTGAATAAATTTTCCAACATCACAATTAAATTTCATAACAATTTGGTAAGATTCTAAATAAATTTTAAAGTACATATTGATGTTATCAATAGAAGAAATAAAAAAAAAAAAAAAAAAAAAAAAAAAAAAAAAGGAACGAGAGAAAATTTGATTCATTACATTGATGTATTATTTATACTATAATTTATGAATTCATATTTATTATTTTACACCTGAAATGAAGCATTTTAGGAGCAGTATTCATATCAGTAACAGGTATTGGCTTAGATAGACAAAGAACACAACATTCAATTGTTGCACTGGAAACAAATCCTTCGCAAATTGCAGTACAGATTCCATTTACTATCGCAGAACAATCATCTTCTGAAGTAAACGATAATCAAGAAACGATTCTATTACTATCTTCCAATCCGTTATTCAATAAAGTTGAAAAGGATTCTTCGTCGACATTGGAATGATGCTTATCATTATTAGAAAAAAGAATGTATTATTGTTGCTCATTTCGCCTATTCATATTCCATTTCTATTTTGACCGTATAAAGATTAAGTGGAAAATTTCAACAATGAATTGAATTGCAATACAGTTGAAGTTATTCATATGAAATTATAATATATTCATACGAACATAACAGATGAAGAGATAAAAGAGCCTAAATATATGAAAGATTGAACACATTATATATCCTAAGTCGGTTAAATTTCATCAAATTTATCATATTTTAAAAGCAATTTAAACCATTTCCATTTCATCAATAAATCATATTTTAATCATTTATTAATCAATCTAAAAGCTTTGAGAGAGCAAAAGCATGTTCTCAGTCTATTAGTAACAAAAAAACAATCATCCTGCTGAAATAAACAACAAATAGGAAGTAATTTTTTTTTGTTGATGTTATCAGTTTGGATCATTTGGCTTTAATGAATTAAAAAATTGATATGTTAGCTACTTCAGTTGAACATGAGAATAACAATAAATGCATAATGATAAAATATGCTTGCAAATATTTCTGGAACTTTAACCTGATAGCCATGACATTATCATTTGTCGAAATTAAATGATCCAAATTGATAGCAGCAAAAATATCGAGTAAATTAGATACTCATAGCCATTTTCGAGAAGTACAAATATGATAGGATCAAGGTTACTATTATTGCACTTTTTAGCATTTCAAATATTTTCCGTTTAAATGACCAAACAATTTAAATGATTCCATCAAATACTACGTCATTATATTAGGCTAAAAATTATCAAATAAATGCTTCTAATTCAATCCTAATAATTTCACAACTCTTTTCTCTTTGTCAATAACACATGATAATGTATAAATTTATTTCAAATACATCAGATAAAACAAAATGTTAACACTAAATGTATAAATGAGATATAAAAAAAAATAGTTTATTCTCGCTATGCATTTGTAATAATACTAAAGGAGAATGCAGGAATGTACGGAAAGGATACCGTATATTTAAAATGCAACACATGAATGATGAAAGCAAATAATTTCCTTAAAAAAGATCAGGACCTCGTCTTACTGATTGCTTATGACGTGCTAAAATATCCGGACTTTGAGCGTGCATCAATAGTGATCGCTTATGTTGTAGACCAACATCTACCTGAAATTTTGATTTTTTATTTTTTAATTTTTTGCATTAATATCAAAAAGACGAATGTCGGATTGAAGATCGATATCGTTTTGATTGATATCTATTTGTTATATATGACAATTATCAAAGTATTCCTACAATTTTCAAAATAACAAATTAAGTATTGCAAACAGATGACAGGTATGTTAATAGACATTAGAAGTCTTAGGTAAGGTAATACGATAAGATATGTTTCTATAAGTTGAATAAAATTTGTGAACAATAATGGGATGTAATTATTTAAAAAGAAAATTGGGGTAAACGTACATGAATTGTTTGGTCATTGTCTTCATCATCCGTTTCAACTTTATCAGGATGACGTAAGGTACCATTATCTCCTTTACTCAATAAAACTGATAATCGTGGACTGGAACCTTTTGGATGGATTGCAATAATAGGTGAACTTTCAGCCGAATTATCATTCAAATCAGGTGCTATTTGATAAGCATTTTCTGGTTTTAAACCAAGATCCTGAATTATTTCAGTTTAAAACACATTTCCAAATTGAAATTCTAAAAAATTTTATTACTAAATTATTTTTTGCATTTCAGCGTAGTGTTTAATTGAAGTTTCCAACTGTCAACTACCATTCGGCTCTCTCGATGTTGATGACATCATTATTTCAGATAGTTCCTATCCTGTGAAATTTCACACCTCTTACATCTAATTTAAATTATTATCAAAGTATTACCCGCATTTTGTCAAGTTCTTTTGCCGAACACGGTGGTGTATCAACATCGTAAACATTATGAAATTTTTCAAAATCAATCCTGTATTCGCCATTATCACGTTGATATGTTACGAGCTTCTCAAAACTATAAAATTGGAAATTTCTAAAAGATTGGTTTAAAATTCGAAATTTTAATTTGAAACTTTTCAGATTTATGATTTTCCATATCGTAATTTGGAAAATGAAATCTATAGATTAGTGATGATGAAGAACAATAGAAAATATATTACATGGAAGTTGTACTAATTTAATAATATCTAGAAAATTAATCAATTAAATTTTTTCATTTTATAATTTCAAAAAGATACGATTTATATTAATGAAATTTTAGACGATGTGAGATGAAAATTTTCATCTTTTCTTATTTTAATTAAATTTTAATATATTGTAGAAGATACAAAAAGTAGGCATTATTTTAAGACAACGATATGTTTAATATTGTCAATTTTTTAAATATGAAATTTCATTCTTTAAATAATTTCCTAAAAACAACAATGATTCCATTTGTTTATATATCATTTCAATCCATTCTTTTTAATATAAGTTGCAAATACAATCTGTTTAACTGTCTGACACATACACAACAAACTGCTTACAGTGATCATTACCGGTCATTAAGAAACAGAAGCTGGTCACACTGTACAATCTCTCTAGTGACACTGTACTGTTTATATGACCGTCTGTTTGGGATGTATGTTTTGTTTGTATGTATATGGACTGAACGCACAAAATAGCCATTAAATACTTATGCAGTGTTTTTCATTGTTGGTGATTACGAGTGAAATCGCCCATTTATTTTTTGGACGGGCCATTTACCGTGGAATGGCTATATAAATCTTAGATCATATTGGAGAAGTTAAACAGAATCAGTTTGCTCATTTAATATGGTAATATTTTCATTCTTGCAAGAATCCATGAAGAGCAAATTAACATTAATTAGTAATTGAAATATATTCTAAGCATATGATTCCTAAACTATGATCCTTCTTCCTAAATAAACAAAAACGAACGAATTTGATAAGCAGATAAGTTTGATTAAATTCGGCAAATAAATATGAGCAAATGAATTAATCAATTAAGCAGCTGATGAAGAGACCAAAGTAATCAATTAGATGAATCTATGAAACAATAAAATAAATGAGTAAATTCGATGTTTTACATTTTGGCTTTAAACCGACAGAAATTAATCATCGTTTTATTTGCATGGAAACATGTTTTAACTTACCGCTTGCCCCATAAAATTTCATTGGGTAAATAAGATGTTCGTGCTTGCGTTGTTGAACCAACCGATTCGACAACACCTTCGAGAATAGCAATAATTTCAAATCGAGCTGTACGCAGGCTTTCCTTGCTTACCTCATACAGCGGACTGTTCTCGTCAATTTCATGGCAAACTGTTATTGGCCAAATGACAAATACACGATCCAAGCCCGTATCATAACCAACGTCCATATCAAATTGATGGAATGGTAGTAACTCTCCCTCGTAAGTTATACACTTCTTAATCATCTGAAAAGGTTATTCTATTTTTATAATATTGAAATGATTGCCGAATTCATCAAAAATATCTCATTTTTCATTGTATAATTTAATTAACAGCAACAATGCTTCCTATTCATTTTTGAATTTTGCAACAAACCTTCCGCAACATTTGTAAAATTTACATGCAACAATTCAGTTAATCTAATTCACTTATCATTTTAATGCATTCGTCATGTACATATAAAATATGTTATAAATTAAAATAAGCAAACACAAAAAGAGAGAGAGAGAGAGAGAGAGAAAAAAAAAAAAGAAAACTTTGCTCCGTATGTAAAAATATGTCAGAAAACGGTTCTAACAAATAAAAATACACAGAAAATATAAATCGTAGCATCATTTGAATGCCCCCTGAAATAACAATTTTGAAAAAAAAAAAAAAAAAAGAAAAAAACACTCTTCAATACTGTTTCAATAGAATTTCGTTTTTTTTTTTTTTTTTTTTTTTTTACAATTATATGAAATTTCGATGTTAGTTTTTTGTGAAACTAACCTGTAAACGAACATGAGCTTCGGCTAATGAGCTTTTCCTCATGTCACCAACCCGAAAAAGTAGGCACAATTTACCATCTCGCATACAGATTACCGCATTTTTGCTGAAATAAATTATCAAATACCTATGAAACCATGTTTTTTTTTTTTTTTTTTTCGATAATTGTATTATCAATTTGATAAATAATCTCATCGTAATGTACAATTAATTGGATTATTTCTATGCTAATTATTGAATTCGACTATTAATAAGAAGAGGAATTTTAGCAATTCTAAAAATAACAAGTAGATATTTGAGATAAAAGGAATTTAGCACGAAATATCCGTCAAAATTTACATATGAATATAGATAATAGTTTGAATCGTTTTATTTACATTTTTTTTTTTTTTATCCATTCGAAATCTTTATCATATTATTTCCTATGAAAAAATATGATAAAGATTTTGAATGAATAAAAAAAGTGTAATCAATAATTTCTATAATTCAATATCATCCCTTCCTTTCTTCCTTCTCAATTTCTCTTTTCATTGTTTTAAAAAATGAATGAAGATGAAGAGAGAGGGAAAAGGAGGAGCAGGGAGAGAGAAAAAAAAAAAAAAACAAACAAAACAAAAAGACAGAAATTCGATGAATTTTGATCAGCATGATAAAATAAACAAATGATAGTTGTTGCATTCCAACGAGAGAAAACATTTCATGGAATAGTATCAAATAATTTTCACCGTATTTATCAACTAATATTGTCAGGAAATAATGAATTAATTCGAAAATTTCATTAAAATTAATAAAATGTTCAATTTATTGATGTAATAAAAGATTTGTAATCTTTTATCAATATATCGCAATTTTTTTCTTGAAGTTTTATCTTTGGAAATATTTTTTTCTTTCCTTAAGCAATTTTTTTTTTTTTTCCTAGACAAATAAAAAATTTACCAATTTTTTAAAAATATTTCATGATTTTTAATTTAAAAAAAAAATTCTATTAATTAACTAATATTTTATTAGAAATATAACCTAAATATAATAGTTGCAGCTCGTTTGATAGGCCTTGCTAATTTAGCAAATATTACACCAGTCATCAATGTATGGCACATAACACCAACCATAAATTGAAGGCACATTGTTATAATAATTAGTGGGCACTCACTTGTTGGATATCTAAAATATTAGCAAAATTCGAACTAATTAAATTAAAAACATCTCTCAATTTTATTATGAGAAATTATGTTTGGGTGGGAAAAAAAAATAAGTCAATTAGAATTTAAATTAATTGCTGAAATTGAAATAAAGAACTTTTTCTTCTCCAATCAATAATTATCTATATATCAAATATTCCTTTTTTTTTTGAATTTATGAAATTTTAAATTTATCAGAAAGAAATTAATTTATGTGAACGAGTTAAAAATTTATAACCTAAAACCATAACCAATCGTTGTTTGAGTTGTAAATGAGAATAAAAAGATATTTGTTTTGCTGTTAGCATTCATAATACACGGTATCCAATTTGGATCATTGATATGTTCGAAATCACCATGTATCGTAATAAAAAAATAATAAACAGAAAAGAAAAATGTCCATGAGGCGATAAATGATGTTGCAAAGAATAAAAGTGTCCAACGCCATCTAATTTCAATTACTGTTGTAAAGATATCACTAAAATTTAACAGAGTTTTAATTCATTTTAATTTATAATGAATGAATGAATTGAATTGAAGAGGTTGAAGGGAAAAATTCTCAATTGATTTTTTGCAAATATGAACTAATCGTTATTATAAATTGAGGGATTCACTCAAAACTATACAATCTGTGGAGCTTCATTTTCTTCTATGTTATATATCCTTGGACCAATTCGATTGTTTCGATTGTTTTATTCCTTAGTTTTAGGTAAAATTATCTCTTTCATTATTTTTCACCAGCCAAGAATCGTTTAGGATTTGTCATACTAACTAATTCAAATTTCATTCAGAGTTGTTAGCTAAATTTTAAATAATAAAATCTTGGAATTTCATGCGCTACAAAGCAATTTTTTTTCGGGGAAAATATTTTATTATAATGGCATGTTTAATCTAAAGCCAAAATGAGAATGATTCGAGAAAAGCAAATAGGCTTATTTCCATCTTTACTTAAATCTCATTTTGTGATTCGCTATTGGAAGGTTTTTTTAACCTTTTTGTTTATCATACACTCAAAGAAGATTGATGAAGGGACAAGAGAAAGAATGGAGGGGAAAAAAAAAAGTAATAAAAAACCTGAAATATTTTCGCCGTTGTTTGGGTACATTAACAAGTGATATATTGCATATACCACCCTTTTGGACTAATCTATTACGGATTCGACGTGAACCAATCCGGGGTGCTTTGAAGAATCGTGATGAACGCTCTCGGTTATCCGAGGTCATTAAGGTGTCCTCGCATTCCATCACATTGGTGACTGCTAAAAATAATAATTTTCGCCTTATATATTTTACTCAAAAAATTTGAAAATTCAATGCCTTTTGAGATTATCGAATAATTAACTGCTAGCTATAATCATTACTTCAATCACATTGATTTTCCTACAAATTCAATACGTCATATAGACTTGTCTAAAAGTCTAACACAATTTCAAGAGTTTTCAATAGCAATCAGATTTTGGATAAAAACTAACACTGTGGAAAATTTTAGGACTCCTTTATTTTCTAAAATTCTGAGAATGAAATAAAATCTGCATAATATTTTAAAAGGAAGAAGGGAGGTAAAAAAAGGCGGAATTTATAAAAAAAAATTATGATTAAGTAACAAAATATGAAAACAGGAATGTTGCAAAGAAAAACTTCGGCTTAAAAACTTCCAAAAGGTGTGAAATGTTTAAGGTATCATATCGATCTGCTTTTTTTTTTTTCCTCTCCATATCTTTAAATAACATTCATCATCCTTTTTGCAAATGGGAAGCTATTACTTTCATAAACTTTTGTTTGAACTGACGCAAATTCATTTTACGGAACTAAAATAAATCGACAAAATTAAGTGAGTGGATACATTTAAATGAAAATGGGGAAAAAAAAAAGTGATATATATGATGATAAAAAAAAAAAGATTAATGAACTTCAAATAATTGAGCCAACACAATTCAAAGAAAAAAAAAAAAAAAAAAAAAAAAAAAAAAAAGTACAATCGTAGATTTTCAACATATTAAATAAGCTGCAAAATGGATCGAAAAATGGAATGAAAATTTGTTGTCAAACATAATGTTCTGACAACGATCGATAAATGAACTTAAAAATTATGCGGCAAAAATAGCAACAAAATAAGCAGCATTTGAAGTTCGTAAGGTGAAATCAAATACTTTCAATGCAAGATCAAATTACTAACATAGTCTTTACTGCAACGATAAAATGATAAAACAAAAAAGATACTATGTTAAATTTTTAAGAAATTCGAAGAATTCATGTTATTAAAATTTTAATAGACTACAATAGGAATTGTAAACAGCTAATTAAAAAAATTATTCAATTATTAGCTATAAATATAATTGGCAAAAGGAAAAAAAAAGAGCTATCGAATGTCATAACAATTGGTCAAATTATAAACTTTATAGTTTATTTATTATTTTAAACATATGAAAAGTTTATTGTTTTAAAAATATGGAAAGGAAAAATGAAAAAATCACTGCATTAGTGAAAATTTAATTAAATTCCTGCAAAGTTTTATGCATTTCCTTGTAGAAATAAGTTAACACTTTATGTAATGCTTTTTTTTTTTTTTTTTATTGGGAAAACGATGATTCATTAGCCTTAGTGAGTAATATAATAGTTTTAACTAATTTTAAAGTTTTTCTAAGATTTAATTAATGCACAAAAGCAATAAATTTTTGTTTTTTAATAAAGCTATTTTAAATAGCAAACATAATAAACAATGTTTTTTTTTTGGTTGTTGTAATTTTAGTAACTTAACTCGTTTTAATCAACGATGGAATATTTAACAGAGAGATGATGATGAAATGTAAGCAAACAGTCTTCAGATTAACAATTTTCGTATCCATCATTTTTTCTTCAAACATTGTAATTTGTATTCCATATTGATGATTTTGAGATTATTAGTGGAAATTATGCAGTACTAATTATTTACTTTTAAAAGATATTTTAGCAGCTAATGAAAGATTAAATGATGAAGTAAATTATTGTTAAGATTATTAGAAATGTAAAATTTCTTAATATATGGAATATTCAAAAATTCCTATGCAAATAGCAACCATTCGTAAAATATCTTATACGCAATAATAACTACTATTACTACTTTTAACGAAATCTAATCAAAATAACCAAAACCAGAAAAGAAATTCAAATAGCTAAGATAGAGATGGGAAGGAATTGAAGTCTAAAGTAGTAGCAGAAAGCTAAGAGACTCTATGAGATTCATTTCATCGAATAATATATAATAACATGAAATCTAAAGAATATATATATATATATATATATATATATATATGATAAAATCAGTATGCTTAAGCAATTAGCAACAAATGTATTTCCTACATATTTCGAGGATCAATGATTAAGTGGTAAATGTTAGTTTGTCTAATTAAGTAATTGAAAAAGATGGTTCAAAAGTAGCACATACATATTTTGTTTAAATGGTTGGTAACTGGGAATTGTTTGAAAATAAAGAAACGCAAATATTTACTTCATTATTCATCTCTACTCATCATTTGCCTCTTTTTTTTTTTCCCAATTATTTTCTTTTAAAAAATTTTTGCTCCTACACAAAATTTCACTTCATTTCCTTTACAAAAAAAAGAAAAAAAAAGAAATAAAAATAAAAACAAAAAAAAAAATGTTGACCATTTGTGCTTTACATCTTATTCTTCAATAGTTAATTTTTTATTTTTTTTTTATCATTTATTCTGAGGAAAGTTGAAATTGCTCGTTTGGAGTATCAAATAACTTTTAAATTACGCATTCGTTGTTAATTTTATATCACAGGACAATTATTTTAACTGATCGGAAAATAATTCTTACAGCAAAATAAAAAAAAAAAAAGACGACTTATATGAATAAGAAATGTTATCAAATAATTTTGAGATAAAGTATGAAAATTAATATTTCTATGAATAATTGATAGCTTCATTAGTTATAACATGACATCTGTACTTATGAATGTTAATAAATTCAAATATAGAAATATCTTCCCATATGGTTGTATTATTAAAATTTTAAAGTTTCAATATTATTCTGAGCATCAAAGTATAATTTATTACGAAATTTTCAAAAAAATTTTGGTAAATATAAGATGGGGATAACAGATGAAGATACTGAAATATATGCCTTATCATAGCCTTATCCAATTGAACTCCAATATCATCAATATTATCAGTTGAATACCTGACATATTACTAAGATGTTAATGCAAACTACTAAGAGAGAATTTTCTAAACCTTAACTACCACCCCCCTTCTTCCTCTTCCTTCTCTCTTGTCCTGCTGAAGTTCGGCCCAAATCAGGACCAATTATACCCAACATATGTTATATATTATTTATATCATCTTATTGGGATAGTTGACCGAGTTTTTACCAGATGAAAATGTGTAACATTGACCTCATAAGAAAAGCTGGTACTAACTTGTCTCAATTTAATTTTCCCCCTCCTCTTCTCTTAATAATATCATTGATCACGATTTCGTCAAAAGTTACATCATGTTATGAGAAAAAGATGAAATTTGCATTTTAATGGTGTAAATTGATGTATCTAAAAAGTAAAATTGTTCTGTTATCATTTGATTTTCTCAAAATTTTTAATTGAACTAGATAAATTGAATATCAAAAGAACGTAAAAAAGGGAAGAAATTTTTAAATATTTGTAAATCTTTTTTCTTCGTTTTGGCATAATTGATCCCAACCTATAATCAATAAATTACATTATCTATGGAAAACTTGATGAAAAATGAAGTGAATCATTTTCACTTTCTCAATGGTTTTGTTTTTAAATTAGATATTTGCAAATGATTTAAAAGCATCAATGAAATAGTCCACCATCTAAATTATTTTATCCAATTACACCAAAATCAAGAAATGCAATTATCAAAACCTATCAAACTTTCTGGCGAAATTCTTAAATAGTAATAGTCCTGATATGATATTTACTTTTGATAAGAGTTATCAACACTTCCAAAATATTTCAATCAAATTGCTAAATTGTAGCAATAAATGCAACTTTTCAGTATAAATTTCCATTTAACAATAAAAGGAATGAAGAAAAAAACGGTTTCAAAAATGCATCATTTTCCTGATTGTACAAATTGAAGATGCTATACGGGAAAATTTATGAAAAGAATTAGAAAAGCAACAGCAACAGCAGCAACAGCACTAAGCATACATTTACATGCAATGAGAAGAAAGTTAGGAAAACCGAAAAAAAAAAAAAAAAAAAAGAAAAAAAAGATGCAGTTTTCTTGAAATTCCATTAAAACATCATGAAGATCAAAATTAGCTACGATAAAATTTCTATTGGTTCCTAGATTTCTTGCATACTTTTTAAGGAGTTTTTTTTTTTTTTTTTTTTCTTTACAATGATGAGTTAATGCATTAAATAAATGAATGTCAATCATTATGTTAATAGATTAAATGCATGTATCAACTAACAAATTTTAATTTTCATTTGATATTATCATTCATATTTATTACTAGTTCAAAATAATGAAAGTGTGGGGAGGCGGGGAGGAGGGAAAAGGAAAAAAATTGCAACGTTTGAAATTTGAAGTTTTATTTTGCATTATTAAAGAAATTAAAAATATACTCTATCTTTTTTTTTTTTTTAAACTGAAAAAAAAAAAAGGAAAGGAAAGAATTTGATGAAAAAGTTCAGCAAACATCTCGGCATATTTCTCAAATACAATTGTTAATTAAAGTGCTTCATTTAAGAAATCGAATCAACATAAATAATTTCCATCCTTAAAGGAAATATTTTGAAATCAAAAAAGGGCAAAATTTTATTAGTAATCGATGATGAAATAAAATTGTTGTATTTTCAATTGCAAACAAACACTTTCTGATCATTTCGTTTTTGTTGTCACTTTTTCCATTTATCTATTCCGACATCCGATCCATTTACATTGAAATTGCATGGAAAATGATTTACATCGTTTTCTTCTTCTTCTTCTTCTTTCCTTTTTTTCTTATTGTAATGATTTCTTAACAAATCAGACAACTAAACATTAGGAAAATATTTTTAAAAATACAGGATAAATCGTAAGAATGTGTAAATAAATTTAATTCAGGAAAATTGTACAAAAATCAGCAAGCTAAAATATAATTCCTAGTAAACTTGATAATGAGTGAAATTTTCATGGCAATAATATTATTATCTAAGTACTTAGTGGAACTGAATTTTTAATATTTATTTGGAAAGAACAAAAAAAAAAAAAAAAAAAAAAAAAATGAATTAGTATTTGAAATATGCATTTTGTAAAATACTCGTGAAAACTTCAAACCATCTTAAAATTAAAAAGTTATAAATGTGTAGATTTTGACGAACTTTACATTACAGCTAAAGGCAAAACTTTGGTAATAGAAGAGAAGCAGATACATCAATATCCATGTATGGCATGTTTAACACTTTCTTAATGGATTTCTAGAAAATCGAATTCCATTCCGGAGCAAATTACCATATAATTTCATTTCTAATATCCGATTTCGATTATTTGCTCTGCATTACATTGATAATGACTAGCTTTTGGCAATGGTTCCTTTTTCCAAACAGTTGAAGCTATTCATCTTTTTCGAATGGAAATATTTGAACTTCAGCGAGCAAAATTTAAATTAGGCAAATTTTGTCAAAATTTAGATGAAGTTTTTTGATAAATGCTCCACAATCTTAATCATTCATTTACGGGCGTATTTTAATTCTTGAATAAATAAAACTTTAGCAATTTCAATGAAAACCGGAAATGAACCGGATCTTTTCATCACTCTTCAAGCACCCTTGAAATCATACGAGAAAGCCAATAAACAAAGTCATCATCTCAACTAAGACTGCATATTATTGAAATTACTGCAGTGAAATAGCTTAAAACAATTTAATTCAATTTTATTAAGTGCATATGGAAATATCTATTCAGCTGTGCAGAAAAATTGGAAAAACAGCAAACAGTGGTGAAAATTGAATTCTAATATTCGAGGTAATTGAATTGAAGAATTAGAAGAAGGGAATGATAGTTAAGTGGTAAAAATGAGTGGAAAATAAAGTGTTAAAGTTTAGGAATGAACATCTCAAGAATGGGAATAGCAAGAAATACCGGGGAAATATAAGCAATAAGATAAAGTACAGATCAACGGAAAATAAGATGACTGAAAAGAATGTGTCATATTTCAATTCAATCGATGTAAGCAATGCTTGAATAGAATGAAATTTTATTTTATGGCTTATTGACTATTACATAAAAATTTAACTATAGTCTTTTACATCACATCGAGAAACGGAAATGAGATATAAATGAATTAACAACAACATGAATTAAATGCATCACTATAATGATACTAATATTTAATGTCACCTGAAATTTGTAATTAAATGATATGTATGATTGAACGGAAGCAACGTAGAAAATGTTTCAATACGAATAGGAATTGAAATGATTTCTTCGAAATATTTAAGTAAAGCATACTTTTACTGATATTTTTCAAATGTAAGAAAAAAAGTGGAAAAAAATGTTTATAGTATTAGAAGATAAAATAGTTAAAATACAGCAAAAGTTTGACACTTTGTTTACAATTGAATTCATTAACTTTTACAAGAAAAAAAAAAAATTTGTAAATACCTGAAAAAGATAAACAAAATTATTTAAACGAAAATTGCTTATTTTGTTAGCTTGAATTTGAATTATTTTAAAAGAAAAAAAATTTATTCATCAATACGTAATGAAGAATTTTGCATGCATTAAGGATGATGATAAATGAAGATATGATTAGATAAATCACCATCTTTTTTGTACAATAAATTTTGCTAATTATTCTAGTGCAATAAATCGTGTTGAGTATGATTGATAAAATAAATTAATTAGTATGATTAACAATAATAAGAAGGCTTCGTTGCAAATAATTTTGTTTTATCTAAGAAATGAATGAGTCTTCTCTAATGAGGAAGATTGCTGATTATTTATCGTATTACAAATTAGCTCTCTATTTCATCAAAAAAAAAAAAAAATCAAACAATAGAAACTTTAGGGTGAACAATTTAAATCTTAAATTCGTACTGTTTTTTTTTTTTTCTTTTTTGATTTCAAATTTAGAAATTCTCAAAAAGTGATTTTTAACATAAATTTTTTGATAAACAAAAATCATTATCGCGAAATAAAATATGATAAAAAGTATTTAACAACGAATTGAAATGTTTCGCATACTGATGTTTACTGAATTGATTGTTTCGTTACCGTTCCATGTCATTTCCGATTAAGAATCGAATTGATGGAAGTGATTGAATTTAATTATCGACCTTAAATATATTCAATCACAAACATACGCTTCAACTTTGATTCTCAGAAAAGCGCACAGAAGACAAACAGAACACAAAATAAATTTTCAAGAATGTACGTGTAAACAAATTGCAAACCAACAAATGGAATAGAACTAAAAAATTTTCATTATTGATCATTTGAAATTAAATTGAAATTCATTAATAGAATAATTCAGAAAATGATAATTATCAACATCAATATAATTGATAAATCAATTAGTTACAATAGAAGGATACATTGAAAGTAAACTTTAAAAAATATTCTATTGCACAAGTTAATTTTTGCTTTTTTTTTTATTTTCGATGAATCATTCTATTTCGGTAAATTAAGACAGAATTCTTTTCGTCCAAATTACAATATGCAAAATTTCAACACTTCAGATTGAACAGATTTTTTGTTCTAATAATCAGTAAAACATAAAATTAATTCTCAACATAGATTTAACAAAATAAGCCATATGACTAATCTTGACAATAAAACGGAAAAAAAAAGAAAAAAAAAGAAAAAAAAAAAAAAAAGTAGGAAAAAACAAGAAAAACGACAATTTTTGAATGAAATGATTTTAAATGAAACTGAGAGAGAAATAAATTATGAAAAGAAAACGTTCTACCATATGTTGCACGATTTAAAGAACTCATTATTTTTTGCATTTACAGCAACTGATCAAAAAAAAAAAAAAAAACTCTGTCTCATCTCTGTGTACCATTTTATTGTTATTAATTATTTTAATATATATATATTTCCATTTCATGGGAACTCCAAAAACATTATCACTTAACAAAAAAAAAAAAATAATAATAATAATAATAAATCTTTGTTTGAAAATTAAAATATTCAGAATGCAATTCTAATTTTCATAGAGATTGAAATTTTGGAAAAAATATTTTCAACATTTAAACAATTTTATCATTTTTAAGCTTTGTTAATCATACGACATTGAATATATTAATCTCATTCAAATTAAAGTTCCAAAAATATAATGAATCATTTGTAAATGTTAGTTGTATATAAATGAAATAAAGCAAATTTTCACAAATAATAATTGTACGAAGTTTCCATCCAGCTAATTAGTCAATTTATAATTAGTGTAATACAATCACTGTTTCTTAAAGTATTATGAATCATCTCTAGATAATAGGTGTATAAATAATGTCGTGTGATCAAAGGATTACAGTTAATCAATGATAATCATTTTCACAAGTGATAACTTCTATCAGTTTTCATTTAATTGATCAGTTTACAATTAATATAGCATAACCTCTCTTTCCTCATGTATTTCAACAACCTTGATTATTACATTTGCGATCTTTTTGTTCTTAATGTAAATTTCTTTTTTTTGTTTCATTTCCACAATTTGCTATTAATTATATTATGCTAAATATATGGAAGAAATATTTACAAAAGAATTGTTACAATATGAGAAAGAAAGTTTTATCAAGGAAGGATAGCGTTACTGAATAACTGCAAATCATTTAATTTCCACACTTCGTCATTTTAATAAGCAATTTAAAAATAACCTTATTGTTTTGTCTTCCAATTATACTCCCTAACACTTTGCAAATAGCTTATTTAAAAGTATCTTATAAATTTCATTTTCTTTTAAACAAAACTGGTACACTTTTTGTACCAATACTGGACGTTACATAATGTACATTATAGTCTTCCGTAATTATTATGAAATGATATTTGTCAAAAAATCAAGAATTTAGCTGGAGGATTTTTGGTATAAATGAAAGGATTGCATGAAAGCTATGATGGACAAAAAGTGACATCTTAGAAAATAGAATACGCCGAAATTTCGATCCTTTGCATCTCAATTCTGTGTAAAAAATAATTTACAAATTAAAATTGAAAATTTGACCTATAATGATTGCAGAAATTTTAAAATATTCAATGAAAAAATTATTATCACATATTATCTATTAAAGGGAAACAAAAATGTTTAATCACAAGAAGAATACAAAAGGTATTATTAGAATCCAATCCTTTTTTTTTTCTTTTTTTTTTTTTTTTTGACTGTTACTATTGCAACTATTCATTTTATTGCCAAAGTGTTAAATTGCTAAAATGAAAAAGATTTTTACGGAAGCTAACAATAACTTTGTAACTTTTTCAAATCGTCAATTAAAACAATAAAATAGTTTATTAGCATAAAATTTCAAATTTTTAAAATTTCATCTCAAAATGTCAATTCCTATAAAGTAGAGGAAATTTATTTAATTGAGATACTTTCAAGATTCTACGATATATATTATCCGATTGCTTACTTTTGCCACACTAAAAAAATCGAAATACAAACTGTAATTCCTCATTGGTTTTTTTTTTCTTTTTTAGAGTAAATTTTTGCTTTTTCTTTTTTGAACTTCCAAAACTTTCTCGAAATCTAAGCTACAGAAGCTTTTCGTGATAAATATGCTATATTATCTGTAAGATTTTTGTGCTATTAATATCACAATTCTATTCCAGGTAACTTTCGCGAAAAACCGATTTTTCATCAATTCTCTTTGTTTGATAGGACATATCAAAATCATCTTTTAGTCAAATAAGTTGGTATTTCATTTGAATATTTACTGAACTAATGGAATTTGCTAATTTTGTGATACTTTGTGGCCACCGACTTATAGATACTTCGTGATTTTATGATATCCAGCAATTTAGTGATATCAAATAACAGCTTATCTGCATCTTTAAAATTTGAATACTTTTCAGTATCAAAAATCCAATAAATGAATATTTCTTTGCTTCCAAAATCGTCTGATATGTAAATTACGAAAATGTGTGTGTGTTTTTTCTTATAGTTTTCTTTTTTTGCCCTCAACTTTTCTAAAATTACAATTCCCATGATACAAAACATTTCTATGTATATGTTTCTGTTCATTTCAGAATCAAAATGAGAATGGATATTGAAATGAGGAAATTTTTCGGATAAGTACAGCTCATCATGAGTTTAAGTTAAACTGTTTTGTGTCTGATATGGTTGATAACAAGTTAAGAAGGATGCAAAATCATCATAGATAATCTGTCAAGTATTTTACATCAATTTTCTTAAAGTTTTATTATCTATAAATAATTCACACAATTAATGCCATTAATTATAATTCATCATAATATAACATAGTTCGAAATTTTAAGCAGTGATAAGCTTAATAAAATGTTTGTTCTCTTGCATACAATTTCTTTGATACAAATGTTATTTGATTATGTTATTTATGTATTTGGTATCATCAAATTCGAATTTGTCAGATAATATTTGATGTAAGTTTCATCAAATCAGGAATATTAAACTAAAAATTAATAGGAAATGGGTACTTCGCATGGTCGAAAATAAACATTTCAATTTCCTTTTCACGTAAAAAAAAAAAAAAAAATAAAGCATTTCCTCTTACAAATAAGCATAAAATTAAAACTAAAATAATTGAAAGATGAAAATCTAACCAAAAAAAAGAAAAAAAAGACATTTATGCTATGCTTGCATTTGCATGCTACAAGGTTCATTATTAGTGCAATATGTAAATTTTTGATACGTACAAATGACATCATCTCAATGGTGCAAATTGGGTGGGATAAAGCAAAGATAGCAAAAAAAAACAAAAAAAAAAAAAAAAAAAAAAAAAAAAAAAAAGGAAAAAAAAAAAGAAAAAAAGTGTAAGTTATCTATAAGCTTCTCGTCAATCAAGCAGCGTATCTCTTCTCATCATTTTATCTTTTTGCAATTGCGTGATCCGGTTTGTTTTGGAATATTCTCTGTTTTTCATACATTTCAAATTCTACCTGATGTCTTCCTCGAGTAGTAATTCTGATAATGGGGCAGGTTAGCTTATTGGACCTATTCTTCTCTTTCATCAATTTATTCATTTGTTTGAATAAATCCTTTCAAAAAATGAAATATGAGTATAAAGTAAAAATTATTCTTAATTTTGGTGGTTTTTTTTTCTCTTTTTCTCCTTGGGAAATAATTTAATTGGAAAAAAACGTTAACTTTATTGTGTTAAATCATCAATTTTATTCATGTTAGTAATTTTTTTTTTTTATGAATCATTTGAAATGTAAACGAATTAAAATTACGATAATTCTTGTGAGTTATTTTGATACTATTTGAAAACAGTATTGAAATAGATCGAAGTAATTCGACAATTTTTCTACTAATTATTCTCTCATCCTTGCATATTCAATTTCATATCTAATTAAAAATTTTGCAATAGTTTTATCTGCATATCCTAATCTCTGTCGCATTTAAATGATGTTTATTAATTTCTGGAACATGTAACGAAAAGGTGTTTTTTCATGGTATAAGCAGAGGAGAAGAGATGATAAATTCAGAATATTGAGAGTTCAACCGTTCGCCTCGAAGTTTTAGAAGTACAATAAAGCGAATGTTTTCTTCTGGAAATGCTTTTTTATGCAAATTTTTCAATTCATGCTTTTGTTGTATGAGTGAGATGATGTTGTTATGGTATAATTTCTGCAGTGATGTTGGGATTCTGATTGGTTATTGCCGGATTTCCTATAGTTTTATTAACTTACGCTTATCGATCGGTTTACAGTGAAATAGAAAAAAGCTGTTAGCTTAATAGCGGGAAGAAAGAGAAGGATTTACTAATGTATTGTTAGATAAAATATTTTGTATTACTTGGAAATAATTCGAATATATTTTTAGAGATGTCTGCTAAAAGAAAGTCCTCAAATGTTAGAATTTCCGATGATGAAGACGAAGTTATGCGTGTTATTAATGGTAAAAATTACTTAATGATCATCTTTCTATACAAACTTTTTTTTTTCTTTTTATTAGTATTCTAGAATTTCCTGATACATAACATTACCGGATAAGCTTAGTGTTAAATTTCATTTTATGAAGAAAGTAAAGACGTTGTATGCTTCATAGATTTCAAAAGTAGGTTTGACATTTTAACATACCTTAAACATTCTATCATTTATTTGAATCATATTGATAACTAGTTCATTTAAATTACCTCTGGGACAACCTAGTGACAAATTTTGTTACAAAAAAAAGAAACTTGTACCTGGAATCTTTTGTTGTTCAAGTGTTATAAGTTCAAACTTTAGTTATGGATGGTACACGTCGATTGCGACCCGAACCGCAAGTTCATCACGTGATGAAAAAGAATAAAATTCCGAAAAAACACTCAAAAATTTTGGGTTTGTCCCTTTACTTTCACTACTATTACCTTGAAGATGTTATTGTAGCGTAACATATATATATATATATATATATATATATATATATATATATAGATCGAATCATACGATGCAGAAAACGTTGAAAGTTATAGCATTAGGTCGTAGATACAAGACCTTATGTTGATCGTTCATGAGGATCGTATAGCAAGAGTATGATGCATGTGTAGGATTTTTATACTACCGGTAGGTATACGATTTCTTCCAGAACATAATCTTAATTATTCTGGGAAAAATATTACACGAAATGATCGAATAATTCAAATGATAATAGACAAAAATGGTAACTTTGCATATTTCCTGCACAATGAATGACTACTTTTTTTTTTATTCATACTCAGGTATTCCGGCTGGTTGCAAAGTTGATGATGTTCCACCGGATGTTATCGATCAATTGAATCGTTCACATATGCATCAACCGTATGTAATGATGGATCATCCTGGCCGTACGAATATTTTGCATCATCCAATGATGATCGATCATACGAACCGTCCGATAAGTATATTACAAGCATAGGATTTACTAATTTCTCAATCCTAATATTTAGATTGGTTGATAAAAGTAAATGCCGTAAAATTATCAAGATATTCCAGATATGGCGGTATATCCAGGGACTCCGTGTTGGTGTAACCAACTTTCTAGCGATATGCGAGCGACTCGTGAATTAATTGGTGCAGTTTCCAATGGGATTCATTGCATTCTCCAAAAAATTCATATGGATCAGGTTCATAACACGGAAGTGATGACAAAAATGTTGACTACCATTGAAATGGTTGCAGATACTATCACTCAGCTTCCACTCGCTCAATTGCAAGGTTTTGATTTGGAGTGCAAAACTTTTTCCTTCTTCTGAGTAATTTACCGAATAAGTAAATAAATATGTGAAATTATATTTAAAATTGATTGAATGGATTTATATGTTTGTTACAAGCTAACAAACACTAAAGACTAATTTGTAATTAAGTAGTAATTTTTGTCAATTATGAAATGAATCAACATCTCCACTAATTTAGATGGCAATCAACAAAATCAGGGCTTTTTGCTTGAATCTTCCGTACTTCCGAATATTTCTAAAATTGCATCATTTTCTAACCTTTTCTATTTTTGATCAGATTTGTTCTCAGATTACATCTTAGTTTCACTTCCTTTTTCCAATTAATCTTTCTGAAGATACTCTCGGTCCGTTCAAGAACTAAATAATTTCTCAAATGAACCACCTCAAGAAATGATTGATGATTGCAATGGATTCATTCATTGAAATCTATTCACTAAATTTACTCATCGAATAATATATCATCATAATACAACTCTAACAAACTATTTCTGATCACCTATACAAAAGGCTAAACTATCCGTTCTGGTTTGAATTATAGTGATTCATCCCAATTTATACTTTTTTTTTTTAAAAATTTTCTACATACAAACAAAAAAAATTTTACTGTCATCGCAATTTTAGAATGCGATCCATATTTGCTTGAAGAGGCAGCTGGACATGCTGATACAAATCCAAATGAAACGGATAATACAGGACCATTTTATGCGCATAGTGATGAACAGATCCCACCAAATCAGCCTCCCACAAACAGTAACTTCCGTCCCTATTAGCGAGTGGAATTTGCTGTGAAAGTTAATTTAGAAGAATGAGCAAATATATCAATTGCTACCTCTGTTAACTACTAACATGTTTGTTTAGTTATTTTTGTGTTTTTTAATAAAATCTTTTTTTTTTCTTTTCTTTTTCTTTTTTTTTTTTTTTTTTTTTTTTTTTTTTAACAATCATTATAATTTCACGAGACGTTCTAAGTGCGAAAATCCCATTTCTGTGGTAAGTGACCAAGCTCATCATTACGAATAACCGACAAGACGAATCAAGGCATTCTTAACATTGAGAATTACCTCATATCACTGGAAAGAGATTAGTTTTAGTAGCTTGATGGATGATGAACCGAAGTTGTTGCAAGCATTTGCTATGTTAAAATTGTTTATGAACAGCGGGCATTTTTCATTTTTCTCTAGAGAATCATAAGCATTTAAAATCAAACCATATTGATCGTTTTATTGAGCAGTGATAGAACAAGGACTACAACATGTGAAATGGCTAGGGTGCAATCTCAGGTAAGGCTCTTTATAAATTTCAAACCTTAACGTAAAATGATTCCAATAAAACGTATCGTCAAGATAATGAAATATATGAAAAATCCCTGTAAATTATAGTGGTGGGCCTAAATTTACACTGCAACATTCCAAAGTCCCTTCCAACTTTTTCCAACATAGATGTAATCTCTGCCACTTAGTTTCAGATCTTACATTCTCCAAATTTTGACTCATTCTAGAGCCATCCATCCATTTCTCAGGAACGATTGAAGATATGACAACGTAAAAAAAATCGCTATTTAGATTAACTCTTGACGTTCACAACAATACAAGTAATACAACATGCTTTAAGCGACACGAAATCATTCTTATGAATTAATTACATAGATTGGAATGATTCTAAAATGTGTTTATCCCTCATATAATACATATACTAGAAATATCAAATAAAGTACTACCTGATATCCCTTCCATGAAGTGTTGAATTTGAAATGTGATGAAAGACTCTATTCGATGATGCTACACCCATCATCAAGCAAAAAATTAGAGACAAAAAGATTCGTAAGCTTCACTTGGTGAAAAATAGAAGCAATTGTATAAAGCGTAAATGTAAATAACAGACAGTATGCTACACAAAATGGATATGGCTTTTGGGCCATTGACTTTGTTATTACTATAGTGCCACCCAATTATAGAACGGTAAAAGCATAGGCGAGATAGGTAACCGTTTTACTGTAACAAGTAGAGGCTGTAAACCACTAAATGATAACTCTAAAAAATTCTACGCAACAAAGAGCCGGTAGTCAGGATAATTTTATATATTCACATATGTAAAATGAAGAAAAATGAAGAAAATTACCCGAAATCTGGACCTAACATCAAATGCAGTGCAAATCGGGGATTACTACACTTTAGATTACATTACTTTCACCACAAATCTTCGTATCCTATTTGCTATATCATATCAGATATACCCTACAATGGCCTTATGCAATGTAGTGCTCAATCATTGTTTTGTATGAAAACAGCAAACTATTACAATCAGCAAATTCAAATGATATTTACAGATAGTACAGTGAAATAGTTTACAAGATGAAATATTATTTTAAATGTTCAAAAGTACGTAGCAAAATGCTAACCTTTGGAGGAGAGAAAAGTAGAGAAAAAGAGAAAGACATAAAAGCAAAGTTCATACAGATATGTAAAACAGAATAAAAGCTTCAAAATTATGCACACTTTTATTGATAATAAACGGCTCATTATTCCATAATTGAAACGGAAGGGAACTGAGCAGAAAGTTCACCTTAAATATGCATGCCTACCGTGAACCTGTACTCAAATTGAACCAGCCATCCAGAATTTTGATCCCTTTACGATCCATAGGAGTATCCAACAGTCTACGCAACGGAATATGTACAGAACCAATCACTGAATTTTCGCCAACCAATGAACCACAATTCCAGACAGATACTTCCAATGCCCGATCAGCCAAATTCAGGTCAGACAACAGCTGGTAATTCAGCTACAAATTTACAAATTTTAAAATCTTTCGTATTCAATACCAAAATCTTCATCATTCAACTATTATTTAAAAAAGCAGCTCTTTAGCAATTGTAAACTTCGAGTAACTATGATATTTGATACAACTCATCTTTGATGAAGGCATAACTGCTTACCAGACATGGCCGAACATGATCAAAATGCTAGCCATCGAACCATTTTTAATCCATCTAATGGGCCAAACTACTGGTTTCAACATATTGCTTAAACTGTAACTACAAACCTCTTCATTAAAAGTTGGCATTTGAGTATTTTTTACAACATGCGTTTTTCGTTTCGAACTTCTTTGCGGATCGGGATGCAGATATCTATAACGACAAAACCTAGTAAAACCAAGTCAAAGCCTATTACATTCTACATGCAAATCAGAAAATAAAAAATATAAATGTAGACGCAAATGACTCACGTTTTGACATAGGAATCTGGTGCTTGACCGTTGATGATTTTTAATCCCCTAACGTGACCGACGAATACATTCAAATCTCCATCCTGTTGGTCATAAGTAAGTCTCAAAAAGATGCGGCCAGTTACTTTCTTCGACGGTATGTCGTCCTCATCCACTGCAGTTTACACATAGAGAGTAAAATTACCTTTATAAAAGAGACCAGAATACTCTCACAATATCAAAATTCAAAGTTATTTCTAATATCTCTAATATTTTGTTCCCAGTAGTTAAAAGAGAGAAAAATCCAACCTTTCGTCAACTGCATAAACTGATTCGACTCTTCGGGCACACTGTCGCGAAAGATCATATGGAAGAATGAGTAGACCAAATCACTCTGAATAAATTCTCAACCAATTTTCTAACGCCAACAAGTAATCATTGATGTTGCATACTTAATTCAAGCTGCTTTCCCTCACCGCCACGAACGCGGTTCGAAATCTCTTGATTAATTTGGTTTTTACTATAACTGACAACATATTAAATAAAAGTTACTTACACTTGCCACCTCAGGATGATATTCAAAGAGCACATTTAAAAACTGCTGCAGATCCGCTTGCCTTCTTTCTGCGACCTTGCGTATATTTGAACGACCAACATTCGTCCCTTGCGAGAGTGGTGGCAGATGTGCAAATGGAAATCTGACAATGAAATAAGAACGGCTAAAGCAACAATAAACATTTAATGAATCAAATCCTTAATTTTCGGACTCAATCAGCATGAGGCATCGCAACAGCACAAGAAAAAGCATTACATATAACATCTGGATTTCCCCGAAATCATATAATGAATATAGTATCTTAATAACTAAAATAACCTCAAGATTAACCAGTTTTCATCTCCCTTCCATTTTCCTCATTCAAACATGCAATATAGACCAGTTATTTCTGCCTATTATCAGAACTATTAAACTACACTCACAGGACGCTATTATTGATTAACTCGAATGCTATTTCTTCCAAAATATGCCCACAATGTATTCTCACCTCCTGCACAATTTGATATAAAGTTCATTGAATTCCACAAACGACCTATATACAATACCGCAGACTGTTTCGTTCTCTCGATTCACCTCGACTTTGTACATCTGTTAAAACGATCGTTCATTTGTGATCGGAGTGAGATTTCATTAGAGAATCATTCACTTGATTTTAATAACTAAATCGCGTCATTAAAAACTACTTATGAATAATAAACCTTACATAAACTTTTTCTGGTATATGCCATTTCTCGAACGCCAGCACGTCGGCTTTTATAATGCGACCGTCATCTTTCATTCTGAAATAAACTTCTCAACAATCATATGTTCTTCCAAATATTGGTAAGTCCGTATTTGAACGAAGTCAAATGATGAAGAGGCTTTTTAAGTTAAAAAAAGGCACTGATCTAGAATTTCAACAAGAAAACATTTCCGACAGTGTCATTTTCCTACAACTTACGTATATAACTGCTGAATAAAAGAAAGTTTATTGGGATCATCGTATCCGCCTCGTAACATTGACGGAGTACTCCTCATCTGCACCAAAGTATGAGCAAGGAAATTTAACCTAAAACAAAATGAAATGATTGAAGAACTTATAACAGCAGTGTACGGAACTATGACCATTTTGGAGCAACGTTTGAACTTCGAGAATTTTAGAATGAACGGAAAATGTTTCTGGAAAATATATTAAATTTTACCGAGGAAATTTGCTTCTCAAACTTTCTTCAATCATTCGTGTAAACTGAACAGTTGCCTGGGTATCGGTTAAATTTAAAAGCAAATTGCTCTGCACAAAATTGACAGCCTCCAAATTCATGCCAGCGATACCCGAACAAGACATCTACAACATGTACACATGACAGAAAATGTGAAAGACAACAAAACTCTATCCTACAGCTAACTCAATTCAACCGACATCAGCTTTGCTTTTTAAATGATATCTATCTTATTTCAACTACTTTTTGCACACTCGATGTAATGTTCTGGAGTGTATGGTACACTAAAGTGTAAAATAAAACTTTTCAAATTACTTCAATGTCCATAGATAATAGCTTCAATTCAGAAAATAATATTTTGTGCAAAAAGTATGAGACAAAAGAGGATAGTGATTTTTCGAGCTTTGGAACAATTGTTTACATACCATTTTCATGAGGTTTACAAGTAACGAATACTTCTTTCGAAGTAAATTGAAGGCTTTACAACAGTTATCAACAAAATGCTGATAACGGCTTGTTGCTGATTGAGGCGAACCTTCATTGATGACATAAGCCATATCACTGGTAAAAATAAAAGGCGTGCGATCTCTGCAAGCAAATTTCAAATTTTTTGAACATACTTCTCAAAGCACTGATAATTCCAGAAGTAGAAGCTGTTCTTGTAAATAAAACTAACCTTCGGAATCCAGCAGCTGTTTGCCAGTCACCCATATATTTGCCAAAATCAATATGAAAAACATGACCTGTCCTGGTAACCAATATGTTATCATTATGTCGATCGCCAATACCAAGTACATAGGTAGCAACACACCAACCAGCACAAGATAAATGAAAATTCTCCAGTGCCTGCAAGTCATTTCATTAAAAAAAAAAAAAAAAAAAATCTAACAATTATGTTAACCCAGCTGCTCAACTAATCCTTCAGTTATTTAATCAAGAACTGTTTAATGCTCAACCTATCCAGATTAATTCACTTATTTTCGTACTCATAAATGAGAGAGATCAGAAGCCAATGAAGAAATGGAAATTACTATTTTGTACTGAAATTCCGAAGGATTATGCATTTCGAGCCACTTTTTGAGCAGATCATCCTTAAATACACCAGTAGCACCAACGGCACTTTGAATTTCGCATAGTGTACGACAATCAGGAACCAATTCGACCATTCCTTTAAAACATTATTTCTAATTAATTTCATAAAAGTTACCATAAAATTCAAAAGCTAAACAATCATCAAATAATTTTACAACCAAAAACAGTAATAAAAATATCGTACCACTTTTATTCCCAAAAGGGATACAGCGGAAAATGACCATTCTAAGGTCAAGCTCCTGACTTAACCATATATCGTTCATCATTTTTACTAGCTGTAGCACAAGCGCATCTTGCCTCATATCATCACCAACCTGCAATATACATTATGAACAATTTTGGTTCAAAAAAACACACAAAATGGCTCGTTAGAACAAAACAACTGACGACCATCAACAATCAGCAGGCAAGAATAAGCAGTAACTTGAAACAATAATTCAATTAAACCACCAACCACTAGCAAATAAATAATAAAAAAGAAGCCTACCTTATACAGAATTGCAAATGAACTTTTCAAGCCTTTGAATGTCACTTTTATCGGTTTTGTCAGTGAATTGAAGTAACTCGATTCTGATACACTTATGCCAGTACATAAAAATGATGGTAAAAGAGGAAGGCGTACGTTGTTTTCCAATATCCGAGCATCCAGCAGAGCAAGATGTCGTTGAAGAGTTAATTGCTAAAAATTCATGCTATGTACGATTTTTACAAATTTTACAGGACTTAAAAAATACTCCATGTCTGCATCACTGAATTTTGTTGAAGTAACAACCAACCATTTTGCTGGCATCACCGGCATCTTTCATTTCACAAGATACAGCATTTAAAGCTTGCAAAAGCCGATGCTGATTTTCGATATCAAGACCGAATTCTTCATCTAATAGCTTGAGAACTTGTTGCTGCAACAAACTGCATCGATTTGAATAACTTCTTTCCTGACACTGGTCTATCCGTTGTTGCAATTGCCTAGAAATATGCTGGCACTGATTTACTGTTGAAAATTTTCGAAAAATTTGCACGAAATCTGGAGACGTTTGTAACTTTTTCTTCGAAAAAACAAAGAATATTGAGGTAATGTCAACTAAAAACATTTTAACAAAAATGATACCAGTAAAGTTCGAAAGCAAAACGACGG
The DNA here is from genome assembly GCA_013365325.1 of Dipetalonema caudispina. Taxonomy (NCBI): domain Eukaryota; kingdom Metazoa; phylum Nematoda; class Chromadorea; order Rhabditida; family Onchocercidae; genus Dipetalonema; species Dipetalonema caudispina. The sequence goes on along the minus strand of JABVXV010000300.1, from coordinate 19,357 downwards.
TCGCCAGCACAAAGAGTCAGTAAATACACAGCCAATGAAGAATCTTCGAATGTCTCAAATCGCAAAGCCTATAATAACGTATATATAACTTTACGACGGTAACGATATTTGTAGAATTGGAGACTTTGACAGCAGTCCAATCCAATCATGTTTTGATCAATGCATTTATTGCTCGCATTAAGAACTGAATACAAACTTTACAGATTTTAAGTTGGAATACCTCCTCCCTCCTCACTTTAATTCACAAATGAAAACATCTGATTCGCCGAAAATATTAACTGTTGGAGAGCTTCAGATCCAATGTGCAATATCTTAAAATAAATGAAGTAAGAGTGAAGACAGCAAAATAACCTCGACTAGTTCAGGAAGGAAATTGAATAGAAAATCAGACGAAGCATTTTTGAGCCATGATATAGCTTTCGAACGAATGGTGAGATCCGGAAAACTGAAAAAGAAAATTGTCGACAGACTCTCATGTATAGCAATTGTATTTTTGATTCACCTATTAGAATTACCCCACATGACTCTTCTGAAGTAGGAAAATTAATTAGAATAAATTACTGTGGAAGCAGAAGTTCAATCGCTTGTACCGAACTCAACGGCATCCAATCATCCAGCAACTGATAAATGTTTGTTAATGATGCCCAATCCCAACCAACGGCAGAAGCAAGCACTAAAGGCAAAGCGTCTGGTATCTGAGTCAAATAATGTCGTTTTTCCCATAACGTTTCCTTTTCATCTTCGGTTAAACTGAAAGTTGAAATAGATCTAATCAACAACCTTCTCCTTTCCTTTTGCAACTGTACTTAATCACTAAACGATCAAGAACAAATTATCCAAGTTATTTAAGCACTTGGAAGTGAATTCAAATGAGTTACAGAATCAGAATAAAGCGAGAAAGTAGTTTTATCTCTACATGAACAGAAGGATGATGGTAGTCTCTAACTTTTCAGAACAATTCTAACTCCTACAGCAATACATACTTCCTCAAGATGAGTGATCATGAGTGTCAAAACTACAGAAAAAGCAAAAATATAACAAACCTGTGAGTAACTCCGCTTTCTACAATATCAAGCAAGTTCTGCTGTGTATCCGAATCGAGAGAATTGAAATCGCGTTTCAAACTGCAAATATTTTCACAGTTAATTTTGTTTTATCAAGAAAACTCCAGATATGTGATTATTAAAGGAGAGATCTGTCTGTTAAGCGAAAATTACACCTTCGTGCTTTATTCAATTCTATTTGAACGAATCTTTTATTTGTGGTTTCTTAGTTGAATAACCTACCTAAACTATACATTCGAACATAATGAAAAATGAAACAAGACCAGCACCTAACAAGGCAGATCATTCATCAACAAATAACGGTCATATCCTCAGATAGAACCTTATCATTTGCGAATTGGAAAATTTGATTTTGGGCGAAAAAATTTTAATGAAACTGCACGGAAAGGTAAGAACCTATTCTCGCCGTAGTTAACATATGGGAAAATGACATCATAATGTAGTTGCGGCAAGGTAACAAGTACAACGAGATCATCCTCTGCTTCGAACAATGGTCGAGGCCCCCATGGATGAACCACCTTCCCGTTGATAAGAGATAGCGGCAAAAGAAGAGATCCTTGTCGAAGTAAGCTAAACAAACTGGATATGAAAACTTGAGGCGGCATACTTCTTTTTTGAAATTACGACAATTTTAATGCTATTCAACATAATCTGTTACTTTTAACAGAACCAACATAGCTTCATGACACCGACGTGATAGTTTTGGCATCATTAAAATATTCAAACCAAAAATATTCCATACAGTACAATTCCAGATCTGCATCACCATCATACCACCAGCACAGTAACATCAGCAAATAGCCAAGCAACTCTAGTTTAGTTATATTGTAAATTCAATAAAATCAGATCAGAACATCACATCTTATGATTAAGCAGTTAAAAATCTTGTAAGCATAATATTAACAAACCCTTCATGATCAAACAGTGGAAAAGAAGCACAGGCAAGTTGTTTTTCAAGTAATGTTTGCGGTTCAGTCGGCACATTCGGTGAATGAACCTGGAAATTATGTTATTAGCACGTCTAATAAAAAACAAACACATTTGAAGATTATGAACAACAAAAAACAATTGCACTTACTGCTAAATCACAAATTCTGCTTATGCAAATTAAACCTATAAAAACAAAGCATACTCACATGGTCACTGCAAACTGAACTGCCAGCTCCATAAAGCAGGATAAAAATGCGTGTTTCTCTAGGTAAAATGCAAAGCGGGATTCGAAAAGAGGCCTGAAAATTTACTATTCCAGGTAGAATAGGACGGTAAGGAAATAATAAGCATAAGCTAAAACTTTAACAGTAAGATTCACACTGAAACTTTGAATTTAAAACTCAAACCCTACCACTTCTTATCTTTTTTGATACATGTAAGGCTAACGTCGAAACTTTCTGACCCCACCAAAATAATATAATTCTTGACAACAAAATATTAAAGACATAAATTATTGACGTGCATTTTATTAGAAACCTCAAAAAAGGAAGGTACCAACCCAAGTATTAGTCCGACAGTATGGAAAGAAATGATCATTAATGATCGGCCGAGGATTTTCTTTGAAACCTCGACATATTTCTGCCGTTCCATGCATTACATGGACAGCAACAGAGAACAAGCTGAACTGCTGTGACCATTCTCGTGGTATATTGTGGACTGAATCAACGTGCACTAATAGCTGTTCATCCACTGTTAAAATTTCCCGCTGTTCACGATCACTATTCGAAAATATCTAGAGCCAATAAAAAAAGCATAAAACTAATATTTCTGGGAAAACAAAAAAAAAAAAAAAACAAACTTGGTCTTGAAAGAAGGAAATACAAAATCGGTTTCAACTATTTTAAATGATAAATTTCTTGTTGTATTACCTTCTTTTAGTGACGTTATGTGCTAAAATGTTTTCTTTACAAAGTTTTAACTGATATCACTTATAAGAATAATTACGGTAACGGCACAAATAGACCTTCAAAGGGAGGACATCGAATCCACATCGTACAGATTTGCAATACATACTAAGAAAGTTATGCACAACAGTGAGAAGTTCTGTTATTGAGTTTGACAATTGTGCCTGAAATATACATCCTTGTATTCACGGATGATGAAGAAGTTGTTGTAGTTCAAAATTAATGATAAATATAAATTGAACAATATCGATCAGTTAATTTTATTTACTTGTCATCTTGATGGCTCTTTTGCTACAACAATGATTCCTCTGCTACGTCACGTTACTGTGTGTTTAATGAAAATTCTCGTTACAATGGCAAATATAAAGCGGATAAAGCAAAATCTTACGGCTGTTCCTGCTGCAAGGAATAAACGCAAAGCACCAGAAAGATCAGTCGGCATAATGCGGCCAAGAACAGTACAAAGAAGCTTCACTGATTGGTTAACTCTTTCTTTATTCTTCAGTGCTTAAATTTAATCAAAATGAATAATTTAAGAAAATAAAAATATTCGAGTAACAAGAGCACTGTAATATTTACCATTGTTGTCAAGATGTGTAGCCGAACAACTATACAGCGAATTCTTCAGTGTATCCAAAATTTCTCGAACGTTTGTCACTGTTCGCACTACAGAATCAGATTTCTTGGAACTATAAAACTCATAAGCGTAAGCTAAAGTTGCCAATACTTTATGTGAAACTAAAATTTGGTCCGTGCCTTCCGAAAATTACAGGAAAACTCGAAAAAGTGTAATCGACATCTTAAAATTTTTCGAAAAACTATATTTCTCAACTCAATACTTCTAGGATTTTGGATAAGCAAATCCGAGGAAGAAATAAAAAGATTATTTGATATGTAGTGCAATAATACGTCTACAGTATGCAATACAATATATCTCCTGTAGTACAGCAGTGCAACAAGTAATACAATACACTACAAAAGCACAACGTGCGATACAATACGTTTCTTGGCTGTAGCAGGACTGCATGCTCGACATGGCTAAACATCAACCTCTTAGAGAATGCTTATGATACCGTCATATAACCGCTTACTTAAATCTATCTACTGACGAATTTGGATGAAAGATGTTGAGAAATTTATGAGAAAAAGAAAAGGGAAAACTAATACCTCGGTTGGGAAGAACGCCTTGGACTGCCATCAGCATTTGGTGTGTCAAGCTGATGGATCTTTTTGGATCGATTGTCATTTACTATTTTACCGACCTAAAACGCAGTAATAAGCAACGAAATTAGTAATAACATCCGAATTTGAAAATTCAAGAATCAAAACAAAAAATCACCTCAAGTCGTATATCTTTCCCAAAAGCAAGCGCCTGTCCAACAAATGGATTTTCACCAAGCTGAGAACTGCTAAGAAGAAATTCATCCAGCCCATAAATCTAAAACAGGACAATCTTAAACTGATGAAAAAATGATAATTAATGACATCGTGTTTGATCGACCAGTTCACAACAAAACAAAATTTGATTACTCACTTTTAGACCATATTCATCTACCGGTAAACGATCCTGAAGCATACTGATTTGTGAGGGGTCAAGGAATGTATTTAACACATTGGCCAGAATGTACTGGATTGTACTTGTAGTTTCGCAGGTGAATGTCATTCTATCGTCTGCGCTTAATATTGTCGGCCAACTTAAACAAAATTCCCATAAATGAATTAAAAACCACACCATTTGAGAGATGAATACTCGCATATTTCAAACTAGCTTTAAAGAAATATTAAACAATTTTTCTCATTTTGTGTTACTCGAAAACTGCACAGTAATAACCCACAACCCAGAAGCACCTGTTTTCGTAAGCAAAAAAACATGGAATACCTGTAATCTTTCTCAACGATTACTTTTACACTTGTGACTTTAAAACTTGTAATTAAATAATCCACAACAGGTGATATGAAACGCCTCGATATTGGATCACAGTGTTGGGGAGAGCGACGGAGAAGAGAAGCAATCTAAAATTCAATTAAATTACAGTAACTATCAACCTAGGACTTAAATATAAAATTATGGGGCTGAGATATGTTGGAAAAAACATATCTGACATTAACATACAAACCTCACGATCAACTTCTGATGGCTTTTCTTGCAACTGTATTTCGTCAAAATCAATTTGATGTTGACCGATAGAATCTGCAGATTCACTTCGTCCATTCTTCTGTGCTCTCGGAGGTTTACAGGGAGCTGACCCACTACTTATATTAAGAGCTAAAAAAGAATTTCTTGTAAGAAAAGTTCTCCACAAAATTAAAATGAAACACACCTTTATCAGCAATAACCAAGCGAGAAGAAGGAATCGACTGCGATGGTTCCAATGTAGATAAGAATGGAGAGGAATCACTGTTCTTGTTTTCTAGCACTCCAGCGTCTTTAGCTTGATCATCTGTAGATGAAGCTTCACGATTCCCAGTAGAACGAGTAATACAGAGCGGGTCAAATTCTTCCCATGGCTATAAGAGATTTCAGAATGACTACAAGATGAAAATTCATGAAAGCTTTAAGTTTTACAAGAAACAAAATCTTTGCTACTCCACAGAATATCCCTATACATGAAGCAAAGTTACTTAATCGTAATGTTTGCTGATGGTTTGATGATATGCGGCTGACATTGCAACAACAATTTTAACAAACTCCAATATGAAGAAACTGATTATATTTGCAAATATAAAGCTGAACATGTGAAGGAGTAAACAAGTGTTAGAGTCAGGCTACAGCGAAAATTTTTGATTGATTTAGTACATATAGAGGAGTACGTCAAGTGAAACAACCTCTAACCTCAATATAATACTTTAACAAAAAAGAAGAGAAATGAAGAAGGGAATAGGCGGAAGCACTCCAATAATATCCTCCCTTAAAAGTTCGAAGAAACTAAGGGTCAATGAGAATTTCTATAGATTTGAGCGAAATACAGGTTTCTAACCTAGTTTATCGCTAATACTAAAGATTGCGGACCGAGTATATACAGTACCTCTGAATGTTTAACAGCAAAACGATAAAAAGATGAAGACTAGCGTTACTAGGCCTTTTTTCGTTGACATATTATAGGTTTGTTTGGTTACTTAAGATTTATAAGTCCAGTTCTGAATCATTTTTATTATGATTTATGGATTTTTATAAGATAAGTCTCCACCAACTATTCACGTTTTTTTTCTTCTTTTTTTACAATGGGATACAAGATCCGATTAATGTATTAAAAAATACAGTCGAAGGACTGAGCTATATCTTGTGAAAAAAAAGAAACGAATAAATTAAATGAGTTTACGAGACATATCTGCTAATTTCAATTCAATTTCATCACTAAAAGACATGCAACTAGTCAGTGATAAATTAAATGAATAATTGATGAGAGAAAAGTTACTTCTTTATCGCTTAAATCAATCAAATCGCTGTTTGTCTGCAAACTGTTAACAGACGAACAGAAAGGAACAATAACTGTACTGCTCGACGGAGATAACATTTTCAAAGCAGCATCCGGAGTATCATTCCGCTCCACAGTATGAATGGTTCCGGAAGTATTATTCCGTTGTGCGTCAGCTAACATATGAGGAGTATTCAGATGACGTGTAAGAGTATCCGACTCCAGTCCTGGTAATGGATAATGCTTGAATAAATACACTGCATTAATCTAGAGAAAAAAAATCGTCTCCACGAAAAAGCCCACTGAAGTTTGAAATAAATAATAAAATAAAATGAGAGCAGGAAAATTTTTTCAGTTGATGACTAATTTTTCAGTTAGGAATTTGAAAAGTTTCTAGAGGAAATATCATACAGATAAAATTGAAATCATTAAAAATGACTTCAGATCACTTACCATGATGTGAGGAATGTGGACCTTCCCATCTACGATCTTCTATGTGTGGATAAAAACCAACGTTTCCTGATGTTGTTGGAATGTTCGCAAAATGAGATGCTTGTCCATTTCTACAAAGTTACTATTAAATTGAGTGAGTTTAACAGAAAAAAATACCAGATCAGTTCTTCGATACAGTAACAAAGACGATGAAACTTGAATCCAAAATCAAAAGAGTGTAAAACTGATCTGGAAAATAAATTCCAGACCTCAGATTTCCATTTCAGATAAACTGTTGCCTAGTATGACCAATGATTTCAAACAAAAATAACTGTAAAAGAAGTTACAACTAAACAGATCTCTTCCTCAGACAAAAATGAATTTCTTTAAAAAAAAAGGTTGGATTTAAAATCTACGGAAATGTGTGGGTATACGTGAGACAATGGCTACGGATATCTGCGTTAAGCCGCTCGACTTCTTGAATCGCAGTATTTTTTTCGACATCATCCCAACAAATCAAATCCTGAGCATATGTGTTTTCCCTCCGCTTGCGTGATTCCTCTTCATATGACTGCCTGAAATATTATTCATATCGCAAAAGGAAATGAATTGAAAATTTTACGTGTCAGTTTCGTTCTTTAATTCCAGTCAAGCAAAGCGGATAAAAAGAAAGAAAGTTCCAACTAAAAATCATTTTTTCGCTACACGTAAAGTCAACTGTGTTGTAAAATTATGGTTCAGTTAGACTGAACTTCAGAATTACCATAATACGTAAACATTACCAGCACATTTGTCGTAATACAATCCAAGATGGTATAAAAGTATCTAACCTACTAAGTTTCAGCGCAAGCTCCAAATCCCTGTCATAGGCGTAATCATTTGCCGCCATCCTGCTTCTTTACGAATTTCTATACATCTATAATAATTCGAAAAACAACAAAAACAATATTTTAACAAACAATTGACCGCTAATCGCATAATACTACGTGATGAACAATTTCTATAAATCACTTCACACTAATTTTACACTTCTAGGTACTGCAAATTTTGATAGCAAATTTTTCCTTTCTTTTGTTCAACTGATGTCATTGACCTTTTTCTTACTTTTTCATCCAACTAAGACATTTTTTCGCTCACGATTCGCAAAATTCCAGAAACATATCGAGGAAAATTATAGGTAATGGGAAGGAAATTTGGAAAATAAAAATGAAGAAAGCAATGAGAGCTGAAAATCCCAAATATTCCAAACGACTAGTTCTAATTCGTAAATCTATAACTTTTGTATTTATACCAGGTTCATTTCCCGTACAGTTTTTTACGTATCCGAATCCCAAACATCATGAAGAAAAAGTTCACCGTGACATCATGAAGCAGAATGACCTGCGGCTAATCAACGTGATTAGAGGAACGAAGGGCATGAGTTCACATTCTCAATCATGAAGTAAAATTCAAACTTAAACTCAAGGAAACCATGCATAAATTCAAGTAGGTCCGTCTGCCTCAAACGGATCGAGAAGCGAGAAATCTGGACATGATGACGTTAATAAAGCATCTCTCAAGCTAATGATTCGTTGGTTAGCCTATCATCACCACGGCACTGATTTTGGCGTAGATAATGTCCGTCAGCGGGTCTCTGTCCCATAAAAAAAAGTGATGAGAAAATACTGAAAAAACAGACATTCTTGAATGTAACGCTATTTCTATTTCGGCCATCGTATATTTTAAAATTGAAAACATAAATAATCATCCATTTCGATATCAGTTTATGCAACTATTCCAGAGCTACTGCTTTCTGGGTATCAGAAAACAGATATGGAATATAAGGATATTCTGGATATCGATGATACAATTTCACTCAATGCATCAAATTTTTGGAAAGAAAAGTGGATAAATTCGATAAACTGATTTAACGAATTTGATGAAATTCCGTAAAATCTCTCTTGCCCTCCATCCCAAAAACAACTTCAACTATTGCCACTTTTAACTTCTACAGCAAAAAAAAAGGACAACGGAAAAAAAAGAAAAAAAAAAACTGAAACGTTCCTAACAATTTATGGAACGATACATAAATTCCATCCATTTTAACAAACTGAAATTTTCTATTGTATGAGAAGTAATTATTCACAAGTCGCCATCCAAATTGAATTTTACGAGGCATCTCTCAATTACTGCACATTTTTTAAAGCTTTTTCTCATCCCTATTATATACACCATTGTCTTTCCCTATTCACAATCATTTCACTTAAACTTTTTTCTTCGTTATTCTTATCTAAATAGAATTATTGCTATACTCTCTCTCCCTCTCTTTCTCTCTCTCTTCCAATTTTGGAAAATTGCACTATTTTATTTAAGTAACTCAAAATCGATTAACATTATCATCAAGTATACCTCATAATCCGTTTAAAATCCGGAATAAAAGAAAGCAAAAACGTTAAGTTACCGTCTAAAAGCTCTCAACATATTATGTGGATTAATGTCTGTACTATCACGGGCTGCATTAAATATTTGCTAGCAGTGGTTATTATTTGTGTGGCATCTATTTGTTGAGAGGTTTCATTGGAATGATTAGTGTGGAAATGGTTGAATTACTTTAGGATTTTGATATGATAGATTGTGGTACCTAACTTTTCATCATATTATGGTACCTATTTTTTTCATAACATTACAGTAATAGATGTATACTAAGTTACTGTTAAATGAAAAGATCTATCTTGTTCGATATATTTGATGATCATGTTAAATATGATGAGAAAAAGACTACTGGAATAAATGAATGTATCGATGTAATATATGAATAGATGAATAGGCAATAATTTTGCTGTCTAAATGTTCTAAGATAAATTTACCAAAATAACTTAACGTTGCTAATGTCGTGAACCATTTTAGTATTCCGTGTTTGGTATACAACCGTTTTCCATTATCAGGAGATATTTTGCACATCTTTTCAGTATCATCTGGCTTTATTTCAGGTCGGAATGTAATGTCGAGATGGAAATATAATATTAGCATCGAAATATAGCAGATTTGAACTTCAAAGTTTTTCGAAATCATTTCGTCAAATCATTCTCTATTCTAAATGTTTCTTTTTTTTTTTTAGTTCAAGAATTAGTTTAATTTTATTCAGAGGATTAAGGAAGAAATTGAATTTTATTCAAAGTGAATGCTACGTAGTTGCAGAGGGTGCTGCTATTGATTTATTAAGGAACTGTATTGGAGCATTCACGATTCAGCGTTTTAGGTTGTTTATTTTAACAGTTGGACTTTAAGTGAGTGTTAAATACAGGTTTTCCTGTTGACATTTCCCAAAAAATTTGATTGTTAAGTCCATTAGTAAATTTTAAGTTGCGTTGTTTTTCAACCACGTCGCTGGTATTACTGAGACTTAAATTAAAAAGTTTACAATGACAAAGGAATTTATAGTTTGTTCAGAAACACGAACCCGGAAAATATTTTTACTGATTTAATTTTGCTCACCGAATGGCTGTGAGCGGTTTTGCTTCTTCCATATTAAGTAAAATTCATGAAATTGTTAGCGGTGGCGCAGTTTCTATTTTGCACAATTACAATGGACGGAATGATGCGGTGGCTGGACCTTCCAACATGATGCAAATTCAGGTATTATCAGATCCATCTATTGACAAAGTGTCATATGTAGTTTTTTATCCAGTTTTATGCACTTTGTTTTGTTACATTTTTCCCTTTTCTCATTATCGAAGTGATTTTTATCTTGAAGTAATATTTTTTCTTTTTTGAGGAAGAATGATACCTTTATAACAATCATTTTTTAGCACAATAATAATTTAGAGACTTAAAATTATTAAGACTGCGCCGTTAGCCCAACAGTATCGTGAGCTTTTTTTCCCCATTAATTTTATTTTGGTTCAGAAAAAACTTTCTGCGTTTTTGAAACATTTTTTAAAAACTTTTTTATTGTGTGCAGTTTTATATGTATCTGATTGTTGTTATGATTACAGGATCGTCGATTAGTCGAAAAAACGTTTAAATTGATGGATAATGTTGTCAAACATTGTCAGCAGCCGCGTCTGAATCTTAAAAATTCACCACCTTTTATACTTGATATACTTCCTGACACTTATCACCAATTATCCACTATCATATCTAAGAACCCGAATGTGCTAAAAGATAATACATATTTGGTACTATTCTTGGAAAACGTACAATTAAAATGCAAACAGGTTCTCATATGAATGTTCTGTCCTCTATACTTTCTGTAGTGAAATGTAATTAATTGCCTTAGGAGTATTTGATTTGAAGTGAATTAATTTGAATACTTTTTGTAAATGATTTTACAGACGATGAAATTATTCAAAGAAGATCGTGAAAGGATTTACGATGAAAGGTCAGGAGCACGGCGTAACCTTACCAAGCTTTCGCTAATCTTTTCGCATATGTTAGCGGAGCTGAAAGCTGAATTTCCTGATGGGCATTTTATTGGTGAAAACTTTCGGATCACCAAAAAAGAAGCTGATGCATTTTGGAGGGAATCATTTGGCATCAAGTAACCGTTTTATATAATATTATTAGTCTGTAAAATTTGTCGTTGGTTTTTGCTTGTTAGAAATAGCAATGCATTGCAGTTATATCTGGTAGAAAACTGAAAAAAAGTGCAAAAATCTGGTATCAAAATTTTCAGGACTACTGTACCATGGTTTGAGTTTCGAATTGCGTTAAGCAAAGTGCATAGACTTAATACTGGTTTGGAAACTCTTGCTTTGAAGACTACCATTGATCTTACCGTTAATGAGCATATTTCGAACTTCGAGTTTGATGTGTTTACAAGGTTTGTCTTTCTTTTCGTTTGTCTTTATACTGATTGGTCGTATCAAACCTTTTTAATTGTAGAAGTTTTGTTGATTGAATTTCAGACTTTTCCAACCGTGGAATACACTATTGCACAACTGGCAGCTACTTGCAGTGACCCATCCCGGATACGTTGCTTTTCTGACATATGATGAAGTAAAACAGAAACTTCAGAAATATAGCAACAAGCCCGGAAGGTTTGTTCCTTCAATTTAGGGTATAGCATTAATTCTATGAACCGATATTTTTCGAGGTGGGAGCATCTATGCTTACTTGAGTACTTGTTGTTTGTTTTCCAGCTATGTATTCCGTCTGAGCTGTACACGTCTTGGACAATGGGCTGTTGGTTATGTTGCTCCTGACGGTAAAATTTATCAAACTATACCACAAAATAAGTCACTCATACAAGCCTTGGTTGATGGAAGTCGAGAGGGATTGTAAGTTGTTCTTCTGTAATAGTTGTAAGAGGCTGTCGTTTTAGCTCTTCAGTTTTTTTTTTTTTTTTTTTCACTCATATCAAGCTTAGGATATAATTTTTTTACAAAACATTTCATTTATTTTTAAAAATCTCTTGTCTTTTATATTGCTTGGATTTTTCATGACTTACCTTTTTAGTTACCGTTTTCCGGATGGAAGACCAACCAATCCTGACCTAAGTCATGCCTTGCAGCCAAGTCCAGAAGGTCATGTTAAGGTAAGCGAATATCATCAATTTTAATTTGGGGTGATGTTCGAAAATGTTCAACATTTCTACTAATTGGACTGCATTTCTGCATATTCTGATTGCTATAAAAGTTGTGGTTATTATTTAAACAACAATTTTGATTTTTAGGTGACTCCAGAGCAATATCAGATTTATTGCGAAATGGGTACCACATTTGAGATGTGCAAAATTTGTGCAGAAAATAACAAAAATGTCAAGTTGGAACCATGTGGCCACTTACTCTGTACACCTTGTTTGCAGAGCTGGCAGGTTACTATTTGCTTACTGTTTTAAGAATGTGAGTTCCAAGTATGATGTATCTTTTTAATGATTGTGATTACAGGCGGTATATCTAGCTTACTTTTTTTGAAACAGTATTTCAGTCTCCAGTTTGCATTCTGAGTGATTTTGTTTTTATAAAATCTTATTCACTTTTCAAATAACCTTTTTTATCGAGTAATATTTATTTGTTTACACTTACACCACATTTGCTACTCCAACACACGCTTTCATTCCGGGCATAAGTATTACGTTCTGAATTGTTGTAGGAATCGGATGGTGGTGGTACATGTCCCTTTTGTCGCTGTGAAATCAAAGGTACGGAGAGAATCATTATCGATTCATTTGATCCGGTAGAAACTAATAAAAAATTTGGTTATGAGACGATTATTGAAAAAAGCACTGTTAAGAATGTAGTGAGTCATTTTCATGTTTTGTTTTAATACCAATTTATTATGAATAGACTTTTTCTTATTCGCTGTTTATCATCCGCTTTCTTTATCTACACTGAATTTCATCAAAATTTAGGGTTATTTAAGCGAAAATTCCAAAACAGTTGTTGATAATTTCGTTTTAGCGGCAATCGTGGCCTCCAAGGAGTGAAGCTGTACCACCTCGACGAGCACCTCCATTACCTCCTCGTTATGATTCATCTTCTGCTGGCAATAGTCCATCCGTGACACACAAGCAGCTGACTTTTGATGCTCCTATAGCAAGCAACAGTGCCGTATCAACACATAATGCAGAAGAACTTGAGCAAACTGGAAATGTATGTTTGTTTTTCTTTAGATTTTCGAGAATATCAACAAATGAACAAATAGGCAGAGAAATTTCCGAAAGGTCCCCTTGATAATGTTATCATCAAATTTTCAAGGATTTTACTACTTTTGAACATGTTAGGTTTATATTTTTATGCTTACGAAAATTTTATGGATTCTTAACCCACTGTTTGAAGTACATATAAAGTAAAGCGTGATTCCAGGATGCGATGCCAAATAGCGTTTCACAGTTGAAAGGGTTAGCACCAACAACGGCAGAGGGATCATCGTACGTGAATGTGGTAACTTCAAGCGGGAAGTCGAGCTATGAAGGATTACAATATGTGAACACTGCTGTGATCAATGGTCAAACATAGGTCATTAAAGGTTTTACTTTCAGATTTGTCATTCCGACATTACTTGGAATTCACTTCATGATATCATGTTAATATGTCGAATCCATGATTTCTTGCTGTTTTTTGTAAGTTATTTCTCTGAATACGGTTGTAAATCTTGCGTCAAGTAATCATTTATTACTATCAGATATGCTAGATTTTTATAGCCAGTCGAATACTCAAAATCTTAAAGGTATTAAAATTAATTTACGTATGAAGTACGTAATTCTTGTGTATTTTTTTTTAGAAAAATTGCTTTTCCGTGTTACTTGTTCAAATTTCTTTTCCAGCTGCTCAAATATTGTTGTGTTTTCTAATTTTTTGCATATTCAACATACGTTGAATAATTTTGCTAGTAAGTTGCGAGCACAACAGTTATAAATTTTTCCATTTTTTTCAAATGTTTGTAATCTGCATGACAATCAATTGTGTATTGTGCTTATTGAATGCGCTTTCCTTTCGCTGTTAAGTTGTTAACACTGGAAGTGAGGTAATAATTTTTAAAAGCAAACTCTGTCTTTTATTTACCCATATCGTTGTTACAAAGAACAATTCTCATTAAATTAAGGAATCGTGTAGATTAATACTGCTGCAGAAATCTAGCGAGCAAAATACTAGCCTTTTTTTGGTCCTCTGCTGGAGTGGTACAAGAGAATTTACTCTTTTTATCTAACTGCTTAACTGCTTTCTTCGGTGTAAAGTACTTTAAAGCTGCATCATAATGTTCATCTGTTTTCTTTTATCCTTATTGCTCGATTATTATTTGGCCTTGTTAATCATGATGGTCTTTCAACTTTTCTCCCAATTGTTTAGTCTGGAATTTGGTTTTATTGCATGCGCTTTTGATCTGAGTTTATTGTTGTTTTCTTTTTTGATTTCATTATTCATTCCGGTCTAGAAATTATAAACGGACACTTACGGAAATATTTCCTTACCATTATTAGTTTTGCACAAAAATCGTGTGAATTGCCATCCACTATTTATTTCCGTTTTTGGTTAGCTGGACATTCGCTTAACAAATTTTCACGAGAGAATTGCTCTAATCCAGAGATATGTTTTATCTGTCAATTGAAATTCTTTTCAATACATATCTGTAAATTGTTTTAATCCAGCAGATTGGAATTTGTTTCATTTTTTTAAACGGAAATTAAAGGTTCGAATTTCAAATGTCAAACATACCCAAATTGGGCTGCATCAACTCCTTTACACTTTTTGAATTAAAAATTTTCGCCTTTACTGTGTTTAATTCTTTAAGTAAATTTTGCTGGTTAATTTGGTCATTGTGTCGCATATTTTAAATGGTCCCACGGACTTTTCCTGGGATTCGCCTTCTGGATATTACCATGGATTTCATGTTTCTCATTTCGATTTCTTCCAACTGAACTCAGAAGTGAAAATGGTATTCATGAAAATATTAGTTACTTCTTTTTACTGCACACTGCCTATTTTCTGTTTTCAGAATACCCAATTATACTTGTGATTATGTCATTTAGAATTTGCTATGGTTCAATATGAAGCGTCACAATGTGCTTATCATACTTGTATTTTGTTAATATCAAATAAATCTTTTCCTTTTTCATTGTAATAATTCTTTATTTTTGTGTTTACAGTGAAAGACCAGACAGACTAAGAGTATCAACTAAATAAATGAATGGTGTGA
Source organism: Dipetalonema caudispina (assembly GCA_013365325.1). NCBI lineage: Eukaryota > Metazoa > Nematoda > Chromadorea > Rhabditida > Onchocercidae > Dipetalonema > Dipetalonema caudispina. The sequence goes on along the minus strand of JABVXV010000300.1, from coordinate 3,934 downwards.
TTGAGTGGTCATAAAATCCTAAATGTGGATTTATTATGCCCATCAAGCATTTGGCTAATTTTTATTGTCTTGCCCGTTAATGAAATTCAGGTTGCCTAATTATTTCGAAAGACTGCTTAAGTGATAACTAGCTATTGGTCTCGTGAGACAATCATCAAGGATGTCCTGGCGATAAGAATACCTTACGGTTGATGTTGCGATGAATCGTATCTTTTCATTTGATATTTCGAAAGTCAAAGAAAATGGAAAAGTGAAGAGAAGCAACATTATAAATAATAGTTACAAAAAGAATGAAGTAATAGATAAAATTCATTTCTTAGATCAGTGAATCACCGTCCTATGTGAATCGGTCGATCTTCAATCTCGAATTCGGCAGTTGCTGCACGTGAGCCCTTATGCTTATGCGAACCGAGCGCAAATGCCACTGCAGCGAATAGGTAAATAAGCACACATGCCCAAGCTAAATACGTGGGTAAACCCGTCGTCTGACCCACTGAATAATCCCATTCTATATTCTGCAACATCATTTCCATAGTATTTCTGTAGTTTTCAAAAGACACTTTTGTCCAGAAATATTTTCATTCTCATCAACTTTTTGTGGATCTTTCAAAACCATAGATAATTTCTTATTATAACCGAAATAGTATTTTACATTATGACATTAACATCTTTTTTGAAAAGACTCCTAACTTTGGATAATTGAATTAAGAAAAGTTCTAACATTCCCCATTCTTTATAATATAAGCAATTTTTAATTTAAATGATATAATTTCCAAAATTTAAATTGAAGATGGTGTAAACACTAAAATATTGGGTGTTATTTTGTTAATTTCACAATCATAAATCTATGAGAATGCAAAATTTTGGGTTTTAAATAAAACTAATTAATTCAACGGATATATTTGGATACATTTTTGATCGCTTCATAACATAAACAACCCTGAAAACTTCACCCTTGTAATTTTTAAAGAAAAATTTACGGAATATTGGTTTTTTTTCCAGAAAGCAGAATATCTTAAATTCTATTCTAAATCTGAACATTCCATATCTTGCGTAGAACAGTATCTTTTGTCTACGATTGACTACCTTTATTATCACTACCTATACTTTTATCAAATGATTTCCGTACAAAAAATATCCAAGAAAAAAGATGATACAGGTAGTAGAAACTAAAATATTTGGGAAAATCTTTATATATGATAAAGTTTCACAAAAATTTCTAGTAAAGTTTAAAGAATCGTCGGGAATATTCGTGATTTATAATTTCATGGAGAAGAAGAAAAAAAAAAAAAAGGAAAATGTTTGAAACCTTAGCTTGTTCCGCAACTGAACGATTCCATTCACTAATGCTATTCGTTAATATTTCTATCGTAACAACGATACACATCGCTAGAAATTTGTTAAAAATTATGAATTAAAATGTAATATTTGAATTATACATGCTTTAATGCTTGATTTAAATTTCTCATTTTCATTAAACGTTACTATTTGGATTAAAAATTAACAATTTTGTCTAATTTAAATATCGACAAAGTCACTTTTTCAATGTTATTAAAAACGGATATATATTTTGATTAAATTGAAATAAAAAAAAAAAAAAAAAAAAACAAGTATAAAAATGATCAAAAATTTACCGATAACACCATAAAGGCATGCAACCAGGCGTTTAAAAATATAACGATGATGATAAAATGTATATATTGCAAGTGCATTAGTTGAAAACATCAGCAATAATGATATAATACCAAATACCATTTGTGCCAAATAGAAGTCTAAAAATTTACATGATTTATTTTAGTCAATTAAATCGATTTTCTTATTATATTCATATCTTCAACAATACAAATTACACTTTTGATAGGAATATTTACTACTTATTTTCTTTTTCACATTTCTTGCATTTAATTCAAATTTGAAATTACCATCATAAATATCTTCGAATATATAAATTGTCTAACGCAAGAAGTTTCGCATGATCTTTACAACAGTTATCCTCGAAGGGTTAAGTTTATACGGTAGGATTTCATCCCACGGGATTTTCTTTTTTTTTTTTTTTTAAAAGAAAACTTCAATTATTACTTTACTTAAATTTCGCACATTTTTTAAACTTTAAAAAAGATATATTTTCCACCACTTCGATATGATTTCACTTCATATCTTACTGAATTCTTCTTTCTACAATTTTTCTTTTATGAAACAAATTAAAAAAAATTGATACAGAAGAAAGAACTAAACGAACGTTTAAGATCAGCGTCCGCAAGTCGAAGAACATGTTGCGGAGGCTTTGGAAAATGCGGTATCCATTCCACTGAAAGTTGGAATTCAATAATTTACCAAGCATCACTTTTTATTTTTCGTGAAAAATTGAACATGAAGTTGTCGTTTTTGAAAAATCCAAATTTTTCATCCTAAAAGTACCCTAAGGAAATTTCAATTATATTATTTTTTAAAAAAAAAAGGTTAAAAATTAAATTATAACTGTTAACATACCAACTTGTTTTGTGCCATTTGTTTTTGTTCGCCATTCTCCCCAAACACCTAATTGCACATGTATTTCTTCGAGGTCTGTATTTGTAAAATCGATTATGGTCCAATTGGGTGTAAGCAACGAAATTACAAATATAATAATTGCTATCTGAAATTATATTCAACAATTTCTTATATCCAATAATTGGTCTTTTAATTATTCTTTTAAAAAAATTAATAAAAATACTTTTTTTTTTTAATATTCCATAGAAACTATATAATGATGATGATAAAATGTAAACATTACCAGTGCAGTAGTCGAAAATATTAGCAATAACGATATAATACTAAATCATCATTTGATAATTTATTTATATTTCTTAGAAATTAATAACTTATTTATATTCTTTATATAAAAATTATTAATCATCAATACTATATATATATATATATATATATCATTATTTCCTTGTCTAGACTTCGTATCTCCTTTTGCTGACATCATTTAGACTTTTTATTAGTATTTCAAATTACTCATATAGCCTGTAACTTCTATCATAATATAATTCTCTTCATTTCCATCCTCTTTCATTCCCTTTTTTTTTTCACAAAATTTCAAAATTAAATGAAGTCTCGATTAAGGCTATATGATATTAATCATTTTAATATTTTGTGTTCCTCAACCTTTTCCGGTATTTATTGATACATATAAGCGGATAGAGTTAGCACAAGCTACAATTAGAGTTGCCAACATTTCTTTCCTTTTCACTTCCGTAACAACAAAATTGACCGGTATCAATGACATTCAACCTTTTGCTTCAAAAAAAAGGTATCATGAGATTATAAATTCAATGTATTCAGTCTAAAATTGTTCATCATATAAGTACCACTGCTATTATTTTCAGCCTTTTTTAACTTTGCTTATGAAAGCTGCAATAATGATAACAATAATAGTAATAACAGTTAATAGCGATTACAATAATTATAGTAATAATAATAATTAGTAATACTAATAATAATAATTAGTGATAATAATCAATAACAATAATTAATAATGATAATTAATAGTGGGAATTAATAATAATAATTAGCAATAATAATTAAGAATTGCTAATAATTAGTAACGATAATTACTAATAGTTAATAATAATAATTAATGATAATAATTAATAAAAACAAACAATAATAAATAATAAATAATAAATAATAATAATAATAATAATAATTAATGATAATAATTAATAAAAACAAACAATAATAAATAATAAATAATAAATAATAATAATAATAATGATAATAATGATGATAATAATAATAATAATAATAATAATAATAATTAATAATAATTAATAATAATAATAATAATAATAATAATAATAATAATAATAATTAATAATAATAATAATAATAATAATAATAATAATAATAATAATAATAATAATAATAATAATAATAATAATAATAATAA
>JABVXV010000029.1:370687-422264 GCA_013365325.1 Dipetalonema caudispina | reverse complement strand
AAATCAAAGCTTTCCCAAATCAACAAACAAATAAAAAACCACGACAGCTTGTGATTTGATAGTTAATAGTAAGACGTTGAAATTTATGGTATTTAAATCCATGATATGTAAAGACTTCTTCGATCACTTTGGATTATATTCACGGAACAAATTTATAGAAAGACTTCGTTAAAAAGGATAAGAAAAAAGTAAAATAAAAAAATAATGAATGAACGACTTTATAACCCACTTTCAACCATTGCCACTTAATATAGAACAAATTGTCCTATTTCAAAGCTCATGTAAAGTCCATAAAAGATTAAAGAGAATATCATAAAAGATTAAAGAGATAATAAGGAACTGAGCAATTATCGATTCTTTCCACATCTGAAATAGAAATGAAAGATTGGAAAATTTATTCAATTCTCACAAAGCAATGATTGAATCCATCGAACAACGTAACTCCTATTTAGTGACGGATTAAACAGATCCTAGGAGTCTTGCAATTGGACCTTTGCTTTCCGGAAAGAAATATGAACAATAGGTGAATAGACGGGCATATAAACAGTCGCAAAATATATGCTTTCAAATAATTGTTATGATGAAGTACATTTCGTGGAAGAAAATACACTAATTATTCGTATTTCACACCTCCCCGATCAAGGCTCACTTGTGAAGAAAGAAATAAAGAGATAGAAGAACAACCATTCCTTAAAAACTAACCAATTTTTTTCAGAAAAAAGTTCCCAACAATGGTAAACTTGTTCTTTCTCGTCCACATCATTTCTACTTCTTCGTTTAAATACGAATTTTGATGTCAACCACAATTTTGAAATGTACGACGCCATTGGTCAAAGCACTAACAGCAACGCTTGAATGACTACCAAAACCTGTTGATTTAGGCCTAATCATTAAACTAAGGATAGAGCCAGAATGACAGCTCCTGGTCAGTGTTTTTGTGTCCATGACGATTGATGATGATATTCCGATGATGAAAAATCAACACATGAGTCATTATTGCGAAGGTCAGAATCTTCTATTGTAATACTAAAGTGAAGGACGGAGCAGTGTGTATTTTATGTCAGCGATCGGAATGAAATTAAAACACCAACAGAAATTAAAAACTGAAAACAGTGACATTTTATGTTCAATTAAATCACTGTTACTAGTAAAGAAAGGCGATGAAAGAATTTAATGAAAAAGGAACTACTACTTGTTGACGAGAACAATACAAATAAGATAATTTTTATCGACTAACCAGAACGATTTCTACCACTGTTCAAGAAATAAAGCAAAGTAAGATTTGATGAATAAAAATTTATTATGTGCTGATAATGTGCCGGTTGTTATACTGCATATTTATTGCAGCCAAATAATAATTTGTTTTAAAAATAATTCCTGCGTGTTGTGAATCGCCTTGACTTCCCAAAATGTCTGGAACAATTCAAAAACCCTGATTATCAGTAACTTCATCGAATTCTAAGTCCAATCGAAAAGCGAAGGACAAAGGAACAAATCATCGATTACTTCCTTTCACAGCACAATGGCTTGTACGTCAGATTTCAATTGAAGTCAATGTAAAATAAGGTTATGCAACTTTTTTCTCCAATCATTTGTTTTTTCCGTTTCGAAATTCCATTCATCTTGAAATGACCTTTTCCATCTTTATCTCAATTATCTTTCTGCAAGTAAACACCTCTACAATAAGTACATTCTTCTAATCGTCTAGGGAATGATTTCCGTGGTTAGGACACTTCACAAAGTCTATAGTATCTTCAGTTAATTTCAATTCTGACTGTTAAGATAAAGACAGAGGGGCAAACCACAGGAGTTCAGGTATGTAGTAGATTTTTTGCAAGCAAGCACCGCTAAAATCAGTAATCGTCCTTCCAATGACATTTTTTTTTTCATTTATTGATTGCTAATCATTTATTTTCGACACCTCGTTTCAATCAAAAATTACTGTTTTGTTTGATATCACAAACTATAACAGAGTCGCGGAAGACATTTGTGACAATAACTTCTGTCGCAATTTTCAACATATTTTCAAAATTTATTCATTTCAGAATCTATTTCATAGTTTGCTGGTTTCCAGTTAAAGTAAACAAAATTTGCATTACTTTTGGAATTTAAAAATCTACATAGTAATATAAGGCCATTTGAGGAAATGAAGCAGTTAACCACGATAGTAATAGTTGTAGTAATAAGGATAGGAAGAATAGTAGTAGTAAGGATAACCACCATAATAACCATAATTAGGATATGGCAAACTGCTACTATGCGCGCTGCCCATAAGGAAACCTCCCAGACCAGCATCAAGTGCGGAAAATGAGCCAAAAGGATTCTGCTGAGCTTGATTTGCTGATGGAACAATTCCACGAGCTACGTTAGCATTATTGTTCAATGACTGAAATTTAAATTAAGCTCTTATTGGAAAAATTAATTCTTAGATGAAGAATTATCTTATAAAGTAATGCTTAATTTGTCACATACTGTAATCGTGTTACAGTATAAGTTAAGTAATGCGATATTAGACATATGGAACTTACTCTTTCTCCAGCAATGTTTCTATTGAACGATCGAGAAGCTACTGCCGCCATTTGTGCATTTGTTTTGGCAAGCAATAACATCGTACTGGAAGAGAGGTAAAACGTTAATAGGTAACTAAATTAATAAATGATATTGCAACAGCAAAAATATGTATTTATCATTTTAACTTACATTATTGTTAGAGCATTTAAATATTTAATGGTAACGAATGGCAGCATAATAGGCAATCCGAAATTCTGCAAATATGATTGGCAGTGTACAATTTGTACTATTACAATGAAACAATGAAGTTCGCATTTACGACACTGTTAAAAAAATATTAATTGCTTATTTATTTTATTCCACTAAGGGAAAAGGGAAATTCGTTATATGAGGATTCATAATAAAGTCAGCCAGAAACTTGGCTTCTTTATCTTTCAGAAGGTGACATTTCCACATATGCTTGAGAGATAACTTGAAATCCATGTAAAATATATGGAATACATTTGACTACGATTGTAAATAACGATTGCCTTTGGCTTAATTTTTCAGAAAAAAAGGAGAATGCCTAAAATTCAGAGTAAAGGTGATCAGAAGTTACGTAAAATCTTCCACTCAAGGTTGGTAAGGATCAAATTTATTGTTAGCAAAAAATGAGTGGTGAAATGAGAATGATTGAAGATTAGTGACAGTTTCATTTCGTAGGTTGCACCAATGGCTGAATTTAAAGTATTGTGCGAAGAAAGTAATTCAGGAAGAAAGTCTACTAAATAACTAACTGATGGTTCTGATGTCATAATTATCATGTTTGATATTGCCAGTCTTTTTACAAAAAACTGGTCCTAAAGGGAGTAAAGTTTATATTTTCGCTGAATTCGATTTCAGTTTCCCAATTCTGTCTCTTAAACGTCATCATTAAAAACATCTGGAAAACGGATTACGGAACAGTTAGAAGGAGTTGTTAAACAAGATAAGGAAGTTAATATGTAATACAAAAACAATCTAGAATATATACTATTAAAATAAATATTATAATAAAGTACATATAGAGGAGGAAAACAGTTCAGTTGTTCAACGTATTTTGCGTTTTCCCTATGATAGTGTGGATTTGATGTAAAAGAAAAAATAAAACGATTGGGAGGAAATGGTTCCTTAAAAACTAAATACTTTTACCAGAAAAAAAAAGGTTTTTTCCGACAAATTTCCAACTGAGGTGAATTTTGATGGCGTCTGATCAGCCATACATTGCGCTATATTCTGATAATTAAAGGTCAACATTTTATTGATAAATTGATGAGGTTCGAATTTTCTGTATATTTTCAAGTGAAAGACGAAATTATTTATAATTCATTAGCAATCGGAATGAAATTAAAACACCAGCAGATGTTCAATTAAATCACTATTACTAGTAAAGAAAGGCGATGAAAGAATTAAATGAAAAAGGAATTACTACTTGTTGACGAGAACAATACAAATAAGATAATTTTTATCGATTAACCAGAATGATTCCTACCACTGTTCAAGAAATAAAGCAAAGTAAGATTTGATGAATAAAAATTTATTATATGCTAATAATGTGCCGGTTGTTGTTGTGCATATTTATTTCAGCCAAATAATAATTTATTTTGAAAAAAATTTTTGTGTATAGTGATTCTACATGGCTTCCGCAGTACTTTTCGCCAATGGCTGCAACTGTCATAAAATCTGATCATTTGTTCAGATTATAATTTAAAAAATTAAGTATATTTGATTTATTGAAATTATTTGGAGAATGCATTATTACTTTCATTCGCTAACGCAAAATGCTTGCGAATGTATTTTTTAATTAATTAAATCTGTTTTACGTTCTCTTCAGAGTTATTGGCAGATTTACATCGTACAATTTTACTTATTGGTGGAAGTACTACCATTTTTAACAGTCGGATTTTGAATTTTTTCTTTTTCTCTTTTTTCGTACGACAAAATTATGCAAGCAGAAAAATTAACAAAATTTGAAATATTCATTTGTTGTTACATATTGCTATCGGATAGTATTTTTTGCAGTACAGACGATCTGGTGAAAGATTAATGTAATTTCAATAACTGATTTAGTGATATTTCATCATATCAATACTAGATAACGATGAATATTTGTTGCAACGGAAAATTTAAACTTTTGTGACACTCTTTCCTGCCAATGAGATTACGATAAGTGACTTGTTAATTTACAAATCCTTAATGTTATAAATATTAAAAGGAAGTTAGACCATCAAGCATCTTTTAATGTAGATTCAATATTCAAATAGTATTTTAGAACAGCAAGTGTCTATTAACTCTTAAATTTTCAATAGAGAAAAGATGAATTTTTTTCAGTACGAATTCTAACTTTAAGATAAAGGAAATATAATTAAAATTAACGAAGCACCAAAGTTAAATAAATAATGTGTGCATTGAATTGCTTATCGTTTGCCAAAAAGTATTAATTATTTTCAATATATAAACAAGTTGAAGTACATAGACTTCTAAACAGGTCTTTCCCTCAAATTTTAAGGTATCTTTTGGCAATTCAGACTTTATTTTCCAAAAATTGAAGTTTTCTTTGAAATGATTGCAAAATTTCTAAGATTTCAAAAGTTATCGCTGTCCTAATTTTTTTAACGGTACAAAAATGATATAGCCCATTCTGTATGCGGTGATGTATAAATTTTTTTTTTTCAAATATTCATGAAACCAGAAGTTTCATGTGATACTGTACTTTTGGGAACTTGTAAATTCGAAAATTCGACAATCAACAAATCAATCCTTTAATTGACAAGTTATGTGTGGTATCTTTTTTCTGTGTCATGTTAAAAAAAATGACAAGAGAGAAGAAAAATTTGAAAAAGAATGGACAAGAAATAAACTGATAGCAGTTTATTTATTTTGAGAAAAATTTCATATGAGAACTATAAAAATATCAGTTTCGATTCTCATTTCTGCACCTATAAACTTAACTATTAAAATTGGATAATTTCTATTTCTGGCATAACAAATAGTTCACTAAAACTTTATTGCATTTTCAGCGGTAATTTATTCATGTATCCATAAGCATGTGAATGTTGTAATTTGATCTTTTTAATGGAAAAAAATTTACTTTATATAATAACAAATGGATACATTTATGATTTGCTTTTAATGGTCGGTTTCTATTTTTTATAATCAGTTCATATTTGTACGCTGAGTTCTGATATCATCCACATGAAAACATCGCCATGTCATTAAGTTCATATTTCTATCAATTATTAATTTATTTCCCCTGAAATTCTTGAAATAATTAATCTAAGTATTGGTTCAGAATTAATCAATTTTTGATTTTTTACAACATTTTGTTGTTTATATTTTCCAGAGGATTTTGAACTGTCTAATTAAATTTAATTTTTAATCACCAACATTTCTTTTCAACTGAGAGACAAACTACAAATTGTGGTTTCATGACTAATTTTTGTTTACGGCTTTATTTTTTGTTCAACCATTTCAGCAGTTATGAAAAATGTACTAAATTGGCTTATTTAACATTTAATGTTTTTTAAAAGAATTCGAAAGAAGTCGTTTAATACGATATTTCTGGTAGAAAATACAGGAAATCATTCTTAGGCCAGAATTTGTATGATTAATTCGCTCCTTTTAAAATCAAAGCAATTTTCTAACAATAATTAAAAGTGTGATGACAATTGTTTTCACATTATGGTATTCAGTGATTATTTTTGGAAGCGAATTAGTCATACAAACTGATTTGACAAGCCAAAAATGTTAATCATACAAATCAAAATGAACTTTAAACTTATTTGAGAAATCAAAAATGAATTTCAAGATGGACGATGAACAAAAACAATAATGAAAAGTATGGAAAAAACAAATTTCGAAATTGATTAATCAAATTGACTGATGGCATATGAAATTGCTCCTCTTAGAAATGTTATCATAGAGAGTGTCATTGTTAAAAGGAAAGAAATGTTATCATAGAGAATATCGGTGAAAGAGGAAAAAAAGGAGAAAAATAGGAAATGAAAGAAAAAGTAGCCTTTATCAATTAAAGATGAAGATAAGAGGAAACGAAGGAGGAGAAAGAGAGGAAGATTTCATCAGTCTTTTCAATCTACTGATTACTTATCTTACTTGATAATTTTTAGAAATTAAATTGCTGTATGTTAGTGTGTGAAAGTTACGACGTTATTGTTTCACTCACATTTCGATGCTAAATATCAAATTCAGTTGATAAGCAAAAAGTAAAACTACAATTGAAGTAGTAATTTTGACTCAAAGCTTTTCAAAACTTTCATTGCAGTTTGTAGTCATTTATGAGTCGCGCAATCATTATTATGGTTAATTAAATTAATTATAAATGCTAGCTAATCGTTATCACTTATTTGCTATCAATGCTATCTGTGATTTCTTTCCCTCCTGAACAAATATAATATGCTACAAAATGCATGTAAATAAGAAAACCGCGGTAAACCATCACCGATAACGGATAAAGAGCTTTGGTATTATTTGTTTCTACCGAAAAAGTAAATGATTATGCATTGGTACCTTTAGCAAGCTAAATATGCATGCAAATCGAATATAATTCTATCAACACACATTTCATTGATGATAAGAGATTTGCATATAATGTAGGTTAGATAAAATGATTTTCATCTTTCTAAATATCAATCATCCCTCCCATTCTTTATCGCAAAAAGTACAGAGGTAATTCGAAAACTTCATGAATATACTTGTCTGGTTGTTTTTGCTGATAAGCTCAGTTATTTTTTAGAAGGAACACTCTTTACCTCAGTAAATAGGTTTTAACGAAGATATCATTTAGCTACCAATAATATTAGCTATAAATTAACACTTGCAATTTTAAACCTTACCGAAAACTTTGGTACCAATGCTTGTTTCAGTTCTCTAAGGAAGACAAAAATCTCTTAATTAAACCTATGGCAGACAATTATGTGAGACGCTTTTGCATACCGGTGGAATTGATAGTAGTAATATTGATAATATTGATACCACGAAATAGTCTTGGAGCAAGGAAATATCCATATCGAATCTTTATAAAAGGAAGAATGATATGTGTTGATAAAGCGGCTTATGCAGTGCTACTTAATATTTTCGAAGAAGTGAAATGTAAATTACTCATTTCAACTTTTTTTTATCAGGCATTTTAAGTTTCACGAGGCTTTTTAACAACTCTTTTATAGTTTCCATGTAACCTTTCATCGTCCACTGCAGAGGCTTTTTCTTTCTAATTCATTCGTTTTGATTTATCAGAATTATTAAGGCCCTCCATACAACATGTTTCACGAATATTAGGAGATGTTTGACATCAGTTGACCGAACGCTTATGTTTTAGCCCATTTTTACCGTCAAAAGCCTACAGCGTTCTCACGGCTTGCTTAGTTTTTTTTTTGACATATATTTCCAGCTTTATCTTATCATCACTAATTAGTCATCAGCGATGCTTAAGCAACTAATTATGCTAAATTCGATCTCGCCAAAAATTTTAAATTATTTGAGTTGAAAATGCTATAAGATTAGAGTTAAAATTCGCTTAACGAGAAAAAAGCCAAAGAAATAATTTTCACTTAAAAAAAAAAATTTCGAAACTTTACTGCTAAAACAAATTAATAAGCATAACAATGATAATTCTATCAATTAAAAAATTATCGAAAAGAAATTAGATATGGTTTAATTGAAAAAAATTGAAAAATCAAAAATTTACATTAACTTTTAAAGACATCAAGTCTGGAAATGAAGCAAAAAGTATTATACGAACTAGTGAATATTATCTGAGTGAACGTGACGGTCAATTCCATGTGCAAGGAATTAGATATGCTATGGATCATCATATATATTTAAATATTACTCATCATTGTATACCCGATTATAAACGAGATATGCATAAAGTTAGTTTTGAATGCATCATTTATCAAATCATTCTATTTTCATTATTCTTTTTAACACAAAATTCGCTCCGGGATGAAAACTTGATACACTGATTAAGGTGGAAAACTCGGTAAATGGGATAATTGTAGCATAAAGCAAGTAAAATTGAGAAATTTTTGAGATAACAGGCGACTAATGTATTCTTTTCTATTTTCACTATATGAACAAAATTTTCTTACAAAAATTCAACAATAAAGTCTTTCGAAATAAAATAAATTATTATATGGTTTTTTTATTTTGTTTAGTTTTTTTTTTTTAAATAAAATTTACAGCGATCACCAAAATCGCTTTGGCCATTTGATAACTCAAAAACACTGCTAATCGCACGATCATATGTTAATTGCAGCGGTTATATAAGGTTTTAAATTGAAGAAAGTTGACAACATACTAACTGTTAAACCATTCCGGTTTAATCCAATTGCTCAATATTATTTTTAAAAATAGAATAAAATTGATGAATAAATTTTACAAAATTAAGCAGAAAATTGCAGAATTGTTTTGTGCAAGTGAATAAGGAAATTAAAGATGATCCGAGGACAACTCACTTTGATCTACATAATATTAATTTGGGAACAACTCATTATCAGTCTAATAAAGTGAAATGTGTTGACTGGCCATACAGATATCCAGAATTTAATGAAACCGTTCACGATGATCTATGATACAATTCATCATTCATGTCCAAAAGTTGTTTTAGTGTTTTGTTTTTTTCCTCCTGAAAATTATTATTATTATTGCTAATTTTAGCGTTCCCTTATATTTTATCAATGATTTTATATCGTTGCTTAGGAATTTCTTGGTAATTTTGAAGAATAAAGTAAGAAATGGGTACAAATGTGCATATAAATCTCTTAATGATAATGATGTCTTAATGAATATATCTTTACACTCATACGACAATCTTGTATCTTCCTCCTATTCCTAAACCATCAAAAAAAAAAAAAAAAAAAAAAAGATTAAATCTATTAATCTATCTGATCGACTCTAATCAATAAATTTATGATTCAAGAGATTTCAAACATTGTTGTTACAGTTTGATGAAATGCTTTTTATAATTTCCATTCCATATCTGCAAATTGTATAAATTTACCAGGCACTGTTCATTAGTTTCAAATGAATTTGAATAAAATTACAAAAGCAGGTTGGAATAAGGCTTCAATTTCAGGATTTTACTAAACTTCTAATTTTCGGAAGATTAAAAAGTCAGCCAAATTGTAGAACTAAATTCGTTAAAGAATTCATACAAAAATCTTTTGATTCCTTTATGCAAATTTACCACAGATTGCATAGCAAAAAAAAAAAAGAAATTCATAGAAGCTTCCGAATCCATTAGATTTTAATTTGTTTGCAAATATGATATGGCGCCGAGTTCATATAATTATACCGATTTACAATGAAATCGGCAAATAGAAAGAGGAAAGGGTAGTGGAATAAGAAGGAAGGTGGTAATGGTCAGTTAAAACGGACAGTGGGGAAATAGTGGATTTTTTTTTCATTTAAAAAGTGTGAAATTACAAATATCCATCTTTCCTTTTTTTTTTTCTAGCCTTTAAAAACAGGAAGTATGCCATCGTTACTTCTATCGGCTCTAAATTTTAGGTAGAAAATATATTAGCATATGAAAAATGTAATGTTATACAAAGCATATTGTTGTAAAATATGATTAAAATACCTAATTTGATAATAGCAATAAACAAATATTTATAGTTTAACGATTATAATATTTACTGTACTTTAACAGGAATGTAATAATTTTTGCAAAAAGAGCAAATTTCCACCATTATAAATTTGAAATTTTTAACGGATGACTTATGTATTATAATCAAAAAATTATAATAGAAAAATTATGATTAATGACTACAATAGAGGAATTAATTTCGACAGATTTCAAAAAGTTGAATGTCACTAGAAGAGGAAATTTGTCGGTGTAACATTGATGATAGTTTTCTGATAATAATAGTGATGATCATTACAACATTAGTAAGACTTAAGCAACGTGAAAATCGTCTTATCAACACGATAGCAGTGGTAATGATAATTATAACATTAAGGAAGCTTAAGTCTAGCAGTTTTGCTACTAATAATCCTCATTAATTTGCATTCATCCTCAAAGTTTCTCACACTTCTCTAACAGTAGATATTGATAAGCTTGCTGATAACAGCCTTGGTGTAGTAGTAGTAACAAGCAGCTGATCAGCTGATTGATCTGTTTGATGGATTTTTAAGCAAGCTTACTATGTATTTCACGAAATCCCATCATTTCAATGTTCGTCATCATTAGCATTAAAATGTGAATTTAATGTTCGTCATCATTAGCATTAAAATGTAAATTTCGTGGAAATATTGCTCTTTGCTACTCATTTCGAACCTTCCACCACCTGTCGTATCATCAATTCTTTCTAGTCTTTCAGTATGAATCATTGATTAAAGACTTTTGATTCACAATTTCAGAATTTGGAAGACGAATAAGGAACTTACAGAATATTTTCATTTCAATAGTTTTAGCTTACTTTTTGGAGATTTCAAAAGAAAAATCTCGTTGCAAAAATTTGAAATTTTCTTTATTAATTTTAAAAAGTTTTACCGAAACAAATGATATGAATCTGATCAAACAGTAATTTTTCAACAAATAGTGCACCATTTAAAGCGATAACAGACAAGGAGCAAAAAATGGAGTCAGGACGATAAATAGAAGGCACATGTAATAATAAATGAGTGAAATGTAATAAAAATCAAAAGTTAATACTGTTGAAAATGAATTTTTTTGAAGCAAATAAGTGATGATAATTAAAAAGCAAAGAATAAAAAAAAGAAATCCCTGAGCTAAATTAGAAGACACATATACAAAGAATGAAAGCTGGCACAAATTTATGAATAAATAATTTAACAATTTTAAGTGAACTGTAAAGCAAAATAAAAAAAAAAAAAAAAAAAAAATATACTGTGTACTAAAGAATACATTTATTAATTGGTCTTTTTTCTTTTTATTCATATCTTCCGTAAAACTTTCCATAAAGTTGCAAGATATCACGAAATATTTCAAGTCCTAAATATCCATTTAGTCCGAGCATATCGTTTACCTTCTAAGTTCGAGCATATCGTTTACCTTCTAATTTGACTAAGAAAAGGATGAAAAACCAATCTATCACTAGGGATCGTTTTATTTAAAGTTACTATTTACTTGACCTGACCCGAACCTTGATCTGTAAACCTCTGAAGTAAAATATATAATTAAGGTAAATTACAACATTAGTTGAGACAAATTTCATCATCCTAAAAATGAACAGCTGAGGAAAAGTAAAGAAGCATAAAAATGATGATAACATCGCGAGGCAAAAAGTATAAACCTGAGGAGATCTGCAAAACGATAACGGTTAAATTTTAAGAAAACAACATCATTTTTTCCTCTTTCAGTCATCAACTTTGCGGCAAATTAAACCTTTGTCGAATGGCCTGTATCCGATCACCATATTGCTGCATTGCTTGTTGTCGACGAAGTTCCTCTTCGGCAGCCCTTTCTTCATCAAATTGTAAAGTGCTCGAGCCTGTCATCAATTCACGATTTAAGATACCACGCAGAATTACGCAAACACCGTTTAGGATGAATCGGCTTTCAAAAGTTATCTATAAATGTTGCTGATTTATACTTTTTAGAACTTCAATATTTTAATTCATTTATTCGATTCAAACGGAAGTCAATTAAATTCAAATAGAAGTATTTCAGCTGCTAAACACAATTTGTATGCCTTTTAATGGTTTTTATTGTTAGAACGAATTACCGAAACAGATCAACTGGACATTCCGAAGCCTGGGAAGTACGAAAGCAGTTGTAAACGGATTGTTTCATTCACTGATGAAGTCAAAAAACAAGAATTCCTAGACTAAAATGCAAATGAAACCTTCTCGAAATACTTTTTAGTTCTATTTGACGTTCTGGTAGACCAAATACTTCGGGTATTTCAACATGCTTACCTCACAGCATAATACCAAACTTTTTAATTCATAATTTAATTCAGAATAAAAATTATTGTACCTCCTCCTGGCCAACTGTACACGAAGATAAGGGAAATTCACTGTTATAGCCAAATTGCGTAAATGTCTGAAAAAAGCCACAAATTGGCATGATTTGAATTCGGACCATATTTAATTTTCAAATTAGTTAACGAACTGTTAAAAGAGTACAGCTGAATGCTATTTAGTGCTAAATCTCATCCCCATGAAGCTATCATAAGCCGAAAATTCAGTGATAATGGTTAAATAATATATTTAATAATCATGAAGTTATGATTAGAATTAAAATTTTCAATCCCTAAAATATTCAACTATTCCTTCTCCCAAAACTGGAAGATAATTTTCTGAGAAAAAAAAAAGAAATCACATTTTTCTCTAATATTTTAGAATTTAACAAAATACATCCCAAAATTATTTTATTTAAAAACAGTAACGATAGATGACAGTGTTCAAAATAAATACAAGTAATATCTCAAAATGAATGGAAAGTGGTTAGTTCGGTAATTTGAAACTTTATCAACTTACTTGAGAGAGAGAAAAAAAAAAAAACCCCAAAAAATACACAAATAAAAAGGAATCTTTTACGTCTACCTTACCATTCAATTATTTTTAACTGTGTACCATCACTACGAAAAGACTATGTCTATCTTTCGATAAAAATTTGCATTGTTTGAGCAGACGATGTTTTTGCGGTTGATATTTACCTTTTCATTTTTCCACTTCTACTTTCAATACTAACTAAAAATGCACTTTGCTCCAGAAAAAAAAAAAAAGCAAAAGAAAATCAAATTTCCTACGTAAATAACGTTGAATTTTTTAAGTCAATTTTTAAGTTTAGAAAAATTTCTTAAGAAACAAATTTGGACGGATTATTGTGGTATTAAAAGAGATAGAAATCATTTAAACATTTCCTTAAATTTAAATTGAAATAAAAATTCAAGAAAGACTTGGGCAGTTTCTTCTGGAGTGTGAGGATATTTTTTTATTAATATTATCAAATATATGGACCTTTGGATATACAAAAAGATGTCATGCCAAGATTTGAGTAAGTTTCATCTTGATAATTAGCTTAAAAACTTGATCAAATTTCGCTGCTAAGGATGTGAAATCATTGATATAGCAGATAGAGGAAGACAACAAATAAATTTCAATTCCAAGTAATCATCGAAATTACCAAATTCGAAATTTTTCGAAATAATGAAAAATAAACAACCGATTCAATTAATTGTTTATTCTATGTGCTTAACAAAAAACTAACGATAGGTAAACGAGGTTGCTGCCGATCAGTACAGCTTTGCAATAATGCGTTACGTCGTTCCATCGGTGGTGCATGCGGCAATCCGGCAAAAGCTATTTGTGATGGACCAACAAGCTGCCTGATTTCCGGATCACTTTCTAGAGGAAATAAAACAATGAGAAAAACTGGATGAATATTTGATCAGGACGACTACTAAAGCAGAAAATTTACTGTCGAAATTTTAAGCAATTTCAGAAGTTTAGCAAATTATCAATGATCGGATAAATGATTGCTAAAATCAGTTTATACTAAGCCATAATAATTTGTAATAAGTAATATATGCTGTGATAAGTATGCAATAGTATGGCTTTATAAGCTGATAACTATAAATAGCCGCAAGATCTTTAGAACAATCAAATTATACTAAGTTATAGCGAAAGTTGATTAAATTTTATTAAACTATCCGTTGCAGTAAGATAAGGATTGGTCTTCTACAATTCCCTAATGATAACCGTCACCTCTCACTGGTTCCAGACAATATGGAGGATATTATGATACCGTATCCATATCCCCAAGTCTTAAATAATTTTCCATGTTCCGGAAGAAATTACCGAACAACCAGGTGAGGTACCGTAGTAAGGCTCAACATTATTAACATACCGAATTTCTGAAGCTGATTATCCACCACCGCGGGCATACAACACCGCATTTGCTGTTGGACGGCAGCCGCAACCACGACCGCATATCGGGCGGCGGCAACAATAGCGGGTGAGATCGCGGCCCCGCCCATCCTATCATCAGTATTATCTTGCCGTTGTATATTTCCATCCTCCTCTTCTTCCTCCTCCTCCTCCTCCTCCGATCCCTCCTTCATCTTTCCTCTCTTCACTTTTTCCTTCCATAATTGACATGGATGATAAGCATGCTGATAATATTCGTCATTTCTCCATAATTCGTTCATTTCCTTCAAACTATCAAGGATCAATCGATCAATCAATCGCTTCTGTTTATCCATTCATTCATGCAACTTATCACACTATCACAAAGATTAATGTCAAACGTATGAAGTAACTAAATATCTAAACATAGTTATCATCCTGTTAATGTCATCGCTAATCAGAATAACAGTGATAATGATATTACTTTATAATTTAACTTCATATATGTTACGTACGTAAAGCTACGTATACGTGTATATGTATGGTTGTACTATCCTATAACAATAACAATTACACATCAAATTGTATGTAATCCTTAAGCAGATACATTTTCGTTTTATATTACCGCAAAAATAAGACTTAATTTCGAGAATAAGTCGATCATGGGATGACAATTGTAATATAGATTTATTTTATTGAAAGAAAAGAACAAGAAGGAAAAAAAAAAAGAAGCAAATAGCATCAGAAAAAGAGATGACGAAGCTAAGATGAATCAACCCGATGGACAGTGACGGATCCATTGAACGTATTGACTTCTAAATTACCGTTTTCTTCCTTCCGGTTGCATCATTTTTTTTTTTTTAAATTTTGCTGGATGATTGTATTCATTTGTTATCACAAAAATGTTTAATAAATATTGCTTGATTTTTGAAGACGGAAAGCATTCCAATTAAAGGATAGAATGATGTGATTATGAACAAAATGGAGAGACAACAAATCGGTAAGTTAATTAAGCATTACAATTTTCCATCGTGTAATAAATGTATATGTAACAGTAAAATTTCAATTTTCAGTACGATTTTCAAGTGTGTAACCTGATTTGAATTTTTTAATTTTACCAAATTTTAAAGTGCTTTAGCAAGAAAAGAAACAATGCAAATTTAAATTTTCCATATATAGACCAAAGTTATAACCTGATTCCATACAATTGCAGTAATTAATCCGAAAAAAAAAATTGTTGGATGATAACGAAGGAGATAAGTATGAGTGATTTGCGATTACTTCAACACTTCCTCCCAAAAAGGACTATTCTGCGAGTGATGTCGGATAGGTCTCATCCAAAATGTAGAAAAAAAAAAATGATGAAAACGTAATAAAGCAACATCAAAATTTTAACAATTCTAGTAATCAAATTATCATCGTACTGTTTGATATGAAATAAATGATTAACTTATTATGTATTTACCTAAAAATTCTTCCTAACATATTTCCTTTCTTCATTTCTTCCTTTCATTTTGCACTTAGCTTATCAACTGGAAAAAGAAATTATCTCCATCATTTGTCAATATTAATCTTTCAATAATAAGTGTATTTTCATCATTTTTCTACCGTTCCATTTCCTTTCTAATTTTTTTAATCAAAGCTAAAACTAACATTCCTCAATTTACATTTTCTCATCTAATTAGAATTAAAAACTGTGAAATCCTTGCAATTATAAGATATCATATCCTCTGATTTTATCAGACTGATAATGATCACTTAATGTTTTTTCTCAGCTACCGGAATTTTTTAAATGGATCACTTAACGCTTTTACTTAAAAGGAAAGAAAATGATTATAAAAAAAATATTGACTGATGTGTAGAAGATAAGGCATCAGAATGCAGCATTTTGTTCCTGTCACTTTCATAAAAAAAAAAAGAAAAAAAAGGAAGGGAATAGTAATACATCTAATGCATCATTTCAAAACAATATCAGCTCTGGAATCTTTTCGGGAATCAGGAAAACCCGGAAATCATAATTTGAATTTTAATTTTAGTTTCCACTGAATAGGTATGGTCATGAGTAAAGTTAGAATCTAGTTTATAATATTTGCTGCTTCTTATCGAAATCTTCCAGGGATCCTCACTTTTTTTTCTTCTTTTCAAAATCATATTGGAACGCGGTAAATGCTGCTATTATCCGATACTGGGTGTTGCTGTTGATGATTATCAAATAATTGGTGTCACAGCCTATCGATGTATTTGTCCGACAAATATGTATGTATGCATGTTTGTATATGTACATGTTGGACTGGTGATGTCTGTGAATGTATGTGACGATATATCGGTGGTCGGTGCCTGTATGTGTCAGCGGTTGAGTATTGTTTTGAGGGTGCGATAACACTATGTAATAGAAGAAGGTAGGTGGACTCATATCAGAGCCATAAATCTCACCTCAAAGTTGAAAGGATCTCAATATTGGACAACTGACATATAGGTCAATCAGTAGCATTTATCGAGCGAAGACCAAAATGGTGGAAAAGTGGGAACAGTTGTGGCCAAAAGAAACGAAATTCATGGTTTGTTAATGAGATGTGGCTAGGAAGAGAAATGGAAAATTATTAGTTTCAAGTGAAAAGAAGAGAGTTTAATCTTGACAAAGAGGACGAACAACCGGGTATCTAATAGGTAGAATGTGGTAATGCATGACTTCTACATATCATGATGACACACACACACACACACACCCACATGCACACACGTACATACACACACATTCATTTACTGATAACAATCGAATACATATTTGTTCAGGAATCTCCGCTAAAGAGACTGCCATATTTACGAAAAAGATCTTTTAACCGCATTTTTTCCTTCCATACAAGAAATTTCTATGCGGGCATTCGTTTTTTTTTTCCCTCAACATTCTATCTTTTAATGATTGGGATGAAAGAAAAAAGAAACATTTTCGGTACTTGATAAAATATCATATCATCTCTGGCTTTTTATTAACGAAATAAAGAGCCAAGTGTTTTTTTTTGTTAAGTGGTTAAATGTCGAAATTTATATGATATCAAGAGAACCAGATTTTCAGATCAAATTACTAACTGTTTCCTAATATTTATGGAAGAAAAGTGGAAAAGAAGAATTGAAACCTGAAATTTTTTCAAATAAAATTTAGCATCCTAATTTCACCTTCAATTGTCTCTTTTCGCAAGAAAAAAAAAATTGAAAAAAGAAAAAAGAAGAAAAAAAAAACAGGAAAAAAAACTTCATTCATTTCAGTTACACGCTGTAAACATGTGGTAAGACATGTCTTGTTAGATGATGATGATATGATAACAATCTCTGAGGGTTACCATTGTCGATCTACATTCTCAACTGTTATGGAAATTATTGCCAGTTCTATGATCATCACTGTTTTCTCTTCATTGTTCAGCTTACTGAAGAGGAATTCATGAATTTAAATTTATGCTTCAGATGAATTTTTATACATCCTTTAATTTCCGGCAATAGATAGATGTGTAAAATGAAATGATTTTGACTAACTTTTTGCATGTTATCGTCTTTTTTCCGGTAAATCAATTATGAGAAGATATTTTACCAAATACTTTCCCGAGCGTTTACAAACATCGAGAGTTTTTGAATTTGAACTGATAATGTGCTAATAAAGAAGATGAGAAAAATCAGTAACTTTTTCAATGTTGAACTTTTTTTTTTCACTACCAATTTTGAAATATATGATAAATTGCATCATATATAATACGAGCATAAATATGAGAGTTTATTATCATTGATATCCATCTTGTAATTATTGAAGTTAAATTATAAGAATTCTGTATGTTAAAGGTTCAAAGAAATATTTTTATTGAAAGGCATTGCACTTATTAAATGAATCGTTTGTATGGCTCGCTAGAAGTTTCGAAATTTTACTACATCATTCCAGAATATTGTTTATAATGATGTAAATACGACCATCAATTGATACATCTTGGTATTTTGCATCCCATTCCTCCTCGTTATTTTCTAGCATGTCAATTGAAGTATTTGACATACTCTTCTCAAGTGCAGTGATATATGTCATTAAAATTTATTATTAAGAAATTTTAATTACAGTAATCATCCTTCGTCTACTAAGTTCTAGGAATTACTGACATATGGATACCGTAATCCGGATCGACATGAAGACATCTTCCAGCTGATGATGACAACAGTGATAATCATGATAATGATGACATTACAATATTGATAACAAACCGGATAATCTAAACAAATGAATGCGCTATTTGCCGTACAAAGGGTCCATATGGTTTTCGTAATTTATAATCCTTTGATGAAAGCGTGTGAACACGATAAAGGGTTGCTTGTGAGCAGAAGATTCTTACAATAAACACTGCAAAAGAAAGCATTGTCTAAAGATGCATAGCTATGAAAAGGCCAAAGGTGAAGCAGGTCGTATCCTTTGTGTTGTACCGTTTCCTTTGTTGAATTATTAAATGCCATGTGTTATCAGATCTACGATTTCAAATCCTAACGACGATTTTGAATTATTATTACGAAGAATTGAGTGAGTTTTGAGAGTCGGAAATATAAACTTATGTAAGATTCGATACTTCAGATTTAAGATCTACGGCTTTTTGTCGACAGTTATATTTTTCCTGGTAAGACTGTACAAATTTTAAGATTACAAACTTTAGACATTCCATTTCGTCTTACGTATGCTTCATTCATGAATAGATTTTTGAAAATAACTTATAAAATTGATCCGTTTTACCAGTACCGGTTAGGTTTGCAAAAAATTGAACGGAACGTTCAGTGTTTCATTTAAAATTATTGAAGACATCGAATCTAGTAATTTATATGGTTTCAATAGTGGCTACATCTAGAGAATATTAAACTTAATTAACATTGCATGATCTGTAAAAATTATATTATGTACAAAAACTTACCCCTAAAGACGCTCAAATTATAATATTCTTCATCAGGCTGCAATCAACATTATCAATAACAAGTTTCTAGAATGTTGTTTTGACAATACACATGTGATAAATGCGCATTAACTGTTAATAACAAATAATGGAAGGCATTTAATAGACAATGTAGATCGAAAAACTAGCATATAATAACAACAAAAAGAGGAAGAAAAACACTATGGAAGTGTAACTCGCTAACTTTACTGGCACACCGTAAAAACTTACAACCAAAGAAATATGGAGTATCACAGTTAAACCATTTATAGCTGTTCTGGAATCTCAACTTAGAAGCAGAATTCACCATTTAAAAAGTATATCATATGTTTCTCCTACTTTATAGTAAATCTCTTACACCTCCTGATTACTTGCTACAATTTCAGGATTTATACAAGTACCCGGAAAAACAAATACAAGATCAGGATTTTTGGATGACTAATGTTAGAAATTATACAGTGCACAGTACCACAGTCACGCATAAGCAAGCATCATATTTCATATAAAGACGTTTTCTTTCCCCGATAACCACTTCTCTGCATTGTCGGCGAGTCTTGTAGATTGATAAACTTATGTTTTAGCTTTTCTACTCGGCGAATTTGACGTAGCTGTCGCTAAAATTAAATTTTTACAACTCTTCCATATACATGAGAATATATTCACAAAAGATCAAACATTCTACAATGAGATGAAATACTGACCAACCGATACTCTCGCCAATAAAGCCAGCCATCAACTTCTGGATCTAAATCTTCCAATTCTTTTTTTCTTTCCAACCTCAGTTCAAAAAGCCATGGTGGATATTCGGAATCGGGCAAAATTTTCGGATCTTCTCCACCTATAGTTAACAACTGCTAAATTTAACTAAATTAAAACACCGAGAGGTTTTTTTTTTTCTGACTTTATTTTCAGATCTGAGAAACGCATGATGACTGTTAAATGATTCAGTAACTGAAGGATCAAATTAGAATATGTACAATAAATTCAATGTAGAAAACTTCACTGTTTAAACATACCTTCAATAAGATGATTTACACAGACATGAGTGCATAGTTTTTCGGTATTCAAATCAATGAAACCTTTATCCTCCTTTTCAGCAATAATTTTCGAACCTACTGCGGCATAATTCCTTAATATCATTACAAATCCTGAAATGAAAAACTGACAACTGACCAATTAATTGAACGATGCACAAACGTGCTAACTTGAAATTCGTCTTGTTATCAAATAAGGGGAAGAGTCCACAAGCATGAGAAGAACCAAAGGTATAATAATTTGATCAGAACAAAGAACTAAACCAATTGTGTAGCAAGGAAAAATCAAGATCACTGTTTAGTCAATGTTAACTGGATGTAAAACAAATAAACAGACGAATACAGGATGACAGGGAATTCCATAGGTGTAACCGTAGAGTCAAATGAAAAAAATGAATTCATGAGCAAAAGGAAATTTCATCGTCCATTCTATGGATCATTCTTTGTTCATCAGAACAACTATCTATGTATCTAAGGTTTGTTTGCTAAGCCAATGTAAGGTTAAAACAATAACAGTCCTTTTGAGAGCTGTCTTCCTGAATCATCCCAAAGTTTTGAAATCAAACTAATTTTGCTTACTAAGCAAACAAATTAACTTATTAACTTATCAAATAAGGTAAGAATAGTCGTAAAGCAATAGTTATTTTGCAGAACTACGAGTGTTTAGATCACAATTCACTCGGCACAGTCGCAGTTTCTACTAATCTTCCCATGTAGGAAACCACTTACCATGAGTAAAAGGTACTAATCCTGATAACTTTATGCAATTTGGTGACCTTACGTATTGAGATAAAGCAACTATCGTTTTAGTAAACATTTTCATCGTACATCCTGCTGCTTAAGACATCCTGAAATGCTATCAGTTTTTGAAAGAAAAATATAAAAAATATTAATTCGGTACTTTTTCCGATATAATTACACTTGAAAATCCCTCCTAATACTCATTATTATATTACATAATCCTACACTCCCAACAGGAATGAAAAAAGATCGAAGATCCCCGCAAACCTTACAACTTGAGAGTTCCCAGAGACCAAGGAAAAGCATTTTCACATCGGGCCTTTTCAGAATGCGGCCCAGTTTGACGTGTTATGAAACGAAACATCTAAATCAGGAAATAATGTTTGGTCCGATCTGACATTACGTAGTTCGGTGCATCGCGGGTGATTTTCGGTGTGTTGCGGGTGATTTTTTAGGTTTTAAAAATATGGACTGAATAAGGATAGTAGGAGATTGATTGCTTAAGATTATTTATAATAAAAAAGAAAATGCACCATAGAGCAGTGCATTGAGTGAATTCTCACTTGAGGAAATAGGATAGATGTTGCAGCGCATTTTGTTAAGATGATCTTGCTAGATTGTGGTTTTCTATAAGTCTACTACCTTTCATTTATGTTCAATGTACCTTAGGTAGTTCCGTTACTTCTGATATCCCAGTACTGTTTTTGATAGTTGCAGTTCCCTCTTACTGCAACCTTAACCTTATGAATTATTTTGCTGGAATTGGCAAAATTTCTCTACTGATGGCACCCCATGCGATTCGATCTCGTATTCATCTTTATAGATCATTACGATCTGAAGAACTTCCCAGGAAAATGCCCACTTAGCGATCATATTTAAGATCAAAAATTACCTATCCATCTGGAATAATTGATATTATTTTTGTATTGTGGTGTGAGTTATCATCTGTTGCTGCACGATCACGAAAATGTAAGTGATTCGATGAGGATCTAGCTAGTTAATTTAATTTTTGTTTGCAGAGTTTTTTTCATTCATTTTAAATTCTGAAAGATGAAACTTTTGAATTAGTTCTTTGTCGTATATTTCGGAGTGTATTTTATTTTTATTATTTTATGTATTTTATTTTATTTTATTTTTATATTTTCTATGTTCCAATGCTGAGTAACTAAAATTGATTAGTTCGAGTCCCTCTGGAGTCAATTTTCAAGGATCTCTTTAGAGGTTCTCTTAGCATTTCCTTACCTTCCGGTATTTTAGATTCTGTCCTCAGCATTGGAACAGAAGAAAATTGGCAGGTGATTCATATATGACCACCTCTTTTCCTATAATGTTCATGTTTGTTAGTGAAAAAATTCACTTATTTAAGTAACTTTTCTGAGACAAAAAATTTGTTTATCTCTAAAACTGTTCAGGTCGATCACAATATTAATGACCGACGTTGGACAAGTGGTAACGTTGAATATGAGAAATGGTAAATGTATTCAGGGACGGATCAAGTCCGTCGATACGGATAAACGAGTCGTACTCGTAGAACGACCCTTTTTGTATGGCCTTTTTTTTTTCTCCTTCTTCCTCTCTCCCTCTCTTTCTATTGAGATTTGTCTGGGAAGTTTAATTATGGGAGAATCTGATCTCATTATCTAGCTTGATATATTGCATAAAAGTAATACGTTTTGTTTTTAAATTTTCTTTCAGTTTGAAGATTTCAATAACGAATTCTGGAACAAGTCTTTTTGCAGAAATGGTAAGCCAATGGGTGGACATGAACGAAAGTTCCCGATTAGTTCAATTCTTTCCTTCCGAATTTTGAATGTTGAGGCTGAAACAAGGGACAGAAAGGTGAGGTTAGAGAATAATTTACGAAACTGAGATGAAAATAAAGGGAATTACTTGTGATTATAACAACTGTGGACAATTCTATGTATTAGTTTATAAATATTTCCGATAATTTAATAAATTGAATAGTTTAGTGAATTTGAAACTGAGTCAAAGCCAAAAAAGGTGATTTCGGATTATTACCAGGTTGATTGATCGTAAAAGTGTCTACTTTCAGTTTTTTGTTGACTATAAATAAAGTAACGAGAGGTAAATGCTCTCATGTTTTCATATGATTTTAAATACTTCCATATGTTCAAGCGATTTTAAGTAAGTAATCAGTTCATCACGTCTCCATCGTTTTTGATTGAACAATGTTTCAATAATTCCTGTTTTTGGCTTCACTCGGGATTTCTTTCTGATTTAAAACGAATCGCATTATTCAGGTCATTTCTGGAAGAACTAATGCAGAATCTACGAATACTCTCGATGATTCTGCAGCTACGAAAGAAATCAAAAGACCTGCCGAACATTCAATGAATGTTCAGAAAATTGTACCATATACTGCCGGTGATTGCCCATCGAAAGCAACAAAACATTCGGGGGCGGTACATCGAGTAAATTTAACTGCAAATACTCACAAGAATACTGGTAATATCGGTACCGTCACAGGTTCTGTGTTTACTAACGCACCCCTCCACGCGAATCAGCAACAGCAGTCGCCTTGTTCTTCTCCCTCTGGTTCGTCCTGTTCATCGCCAATAACTAAGCCATTGTAAGTGGTTTTTTTTTCTGGAAACTGTAACTGTTTTAATCGATCGACCGTCCATCGTACTCATTTAATAGCTCTTTACCAATGTTTTGCTTGTTTAAGACATTAAACCACTATCAATATCCGTCATTGAATTTTTTCAGGGCAAAATTAAACTGTGGACGTGGAACTCACACCTCAGGTGGGAGACGTTTTGCTGCAAATAGTGGTGAACCGAAGTTACTATCATGTGCAACTGGCTCGTCACAGAAGGGAAGACGAAGTAAGCATGTGGTTGTGTGTGCTTAGGTTTTGATTTGAAAGGATGCGCTGAAAAAGCGTAGATGTTATTAGATCATTTGATTCTGTCAGTTTTTCTTTTTTCCAAATTTTGATATTATACTTATTTTAGCAATGTCAATTTTAGATCGTGGGCATGGTGGGATATCGGAAACAGATGTTATCGGTCAGAATAATCGAGATAAAAAAACAAATGAGGGTCTCATCAAACCGATTGATTTTGATTTGAATGAGGACTTCGATTTTGAAAAAAATTTGGAGATTTTCCGAAATTACGTAAGTTGTATTTGTATTGAATTTGATGTATTTGTTTTCCAATTCTTTTTGTAAAGTCATGATCACGGATATTGTTCGCTTACATGAATCATGACAACAGGTCACTTAGTGGTTCTTTGGATTGAAAATTGATTCTTTTCAAACTATCCGCCGTTGAAATTTTTGTCTCGTCATCATCCTTATATTAATTATTTGTATTGTCAGTGGTTTCTTCTTGATAGTTCCCGACGATTTGATGAATGCTTTCCTTCTCTGTGATGCCAGTCAGTTCATCGATAAATTATTTTAATATAATAGGAAAAAAATGCAAATATTTCCGAGCAGAAGGAAATCTCAGCTCTGGGACCGCAGTTTGCGCAGAAGAATTACGAACATTTCGAAAATATCATTTCGGACCCATCAAGGGTTACCTCATGGACAACGAAGACACACGATCAGTTTATTGCAGCGCGTTTTGAAAAAACAATAGAAGGACAACGGATTCCATTTTTAAAACCCTGTGATAAGGAAAAGTTTTTGCAGGTTACTTTTGAATATTTTTCTTGTCGATTTTTACCATACGTAAACAATTTTCGACTTCAAATCTCATTTAATGTTCAGTTAAGTAGTTCTAATGGGTTAAGGAGATAGTTCTCTTTATTTGCATTTATTTCTCCAACGCTATCGTTTCAGAGAGCAGAACCTTATTTGGGAAGTGATATATTCCACGTAATGATTGCCGATCGTTTAATGATGTTTATTTGGAACATTATTGATAGGTAAGTTTTTTTTTTTTTCTTAATTTGTCGTATTTTAATAATAAAAATAGTACAATATAATTTAGATATGTATCAAACCTTCATTTTCATCTTTAATACTGGCACTGTCTATTGATTTGTAGGCGATTAATAGTTCCAACTCTAATTTGATGTCTTACTGTGCTGTAGTACAAGTCTCTGGAAAGCAATATTTCTATTCTTAATTGTACTCTCTCTCACAAATAAAGCAAGAAAAACTGCATTGTATAGAAAAAAAATTTTCATGCAAACCAAAGTACGTAAACTTTTTGCTTTGGTATTAACTAGCGGTAGGGATTCTGAAATGCCACCAAAAATTTGGAATTCTAAAAAAAAAGTTGCAAATACAAAAGCCTTCAAGTGTGAAACTATCAAAAATGTTCCAGCAAGTAATTAAGACTTAGAATGTTTGAAATAAATTTGTATACACAAGTTCAGAAATTACAGGTTTGAAATAATGGTTAGTCAAATGGTTGTAGTGGACTCAGCAGCGGTTAATACTTTCTTGACAACGATGTTTTTGCGTCACATTTCAAACAGAGCTTGCCAAACAATTGTTTATTCATGCTTACTTGGTCAGTACAACTTACCGCACGTACTTCAAGTTCATAATGTGCAGGAGCTTCCGAAATATGATGTTCAGGTAATTGTTTTTGTTTTCATTTCTGTGTTTTCTATAAAATGTCGGCTTAGGTTTCATAGTAAAATAGAGCTTATTTTGTTGATGAAAATGAAATTGAGCTATCTTACGTTACTGGTCTTCTCGTGGTTTAATATAGTTTTTATTTTTCGAATTATCATCTTGTGTTAAGCATAATTATAATTTCATTAACTGCTAAAGAACTTCGATAAAAAAATCACTTCACCATCCTTCGTCACAAAGTAATTGTCTTTTAAAGATGTTTTTTTCTTTCCTTTTTTTTTTTTCACTGAACGAAAAGCAAAATTACAATGGCGTATAATTTTTCGAATCACCGATTGAATTCATTACAGCTTATTGTCGTTTTGGGCCCTTTGCTTCTGGGGAGTGTGAAAGAATGGATAAAGAATTTGTGGCCATCACCACATTTAATTTGTATAGAAAAACCGCCAGAGCTCGTCAAAAATGAACATGTTTTAATGGTTGGTGTTGGAACTGATAACGACGATTGTAAGTTTTTTCAGGTTTTTTTAATCATAGGGTCCACCAAATTTTTAAAGAACAAAGTAGTTGCAATAAAAAATTATTCCTAACGTTATGTAAGCTGCGGCCATATATGTATTATCTATATTATGGAGAAAGATATCAAATTTTTTCCGATGACTCCATCTATGGATATTCTGTAGACTTTTAGCATATTTTGTTTCAGTTGACCTATTAGGAAAGGTTGCAGATATTTACTTATTTTATAATTCATGCAATAAATTATTCCAGTCATGTTTTCCAGTCAAATTGTCTCATTCATAAATTAATCAAAATTACATTATACGATGAAAACTGTTTCAAGCATTATAATTATTGCTCGTTATTGTAGCTGTAAAGCAGAAGAACTCAGATAGTTTGTGTGGTGTCGCAGATATTGGGATACCGTTTGCCTGGATGGATGCTGATTCTGCTGCGTGTCTTTCACGTGCATTTGCCACACAAGATATTGTTTTGTGTTAAAGAAATTGTTGGTAGAAATTGTTGGTGCCTCAACAGTTGTGCTTTATTTTTTGCCAGGAACTTACCGATTGTAATCCCATTGATTCATCGCTATAGTGGTTTGTATTGAGTTCCACCTCAAAATTTATGGTTGTTTTGTATTCCCAATTTTCAATTGTATCCCAGTAAAGTGGTATGACATAAGTTAGTCTTGATTTTACTTCTCTATCATATCACTTTCCATTGTCTTTTTTTTTATAATAATCTTGAATCTAGATGTTTATTTAGCTAATTAGGCATAATGCTAAGCAGGTTGTTATCGACATCTCACAGTGATATCATCGGATATCTTGATCGTTGCGTAGTTTTCTCTTGTGTCACAATTTACCTGCGATAATTATGAATCTCAACTGAGCGCCAGTGGTTTTCTTTACAAAAATATTTTCTTGAGTTTTTTAGTTGAGTATCTGATATGCTAATATTTGTTGTTTTTATTGTGTTATTGACTTTAGCAACTTTTATTTAATTGCATTCTTTTTTTTTTCTTTTTTTTGAAAAGTGCTGTGTCACATGAAAAATTTTGAATTTCTCGATAAAACTGAACACTGTTTTTGGTAAAATATCTTTTATATGTGTTTTCTGCAAATAAAGAAATGCAGCTCAGATTCCCTCTGTCGGATGCAATATTATTTTTTTCTGTGTGATTGTTAGGTAGATTGGATGTATTTCGTTTTGCTGACGCTCTGGATCAACTGACGGATTTGTAGAATATTGGCGTGAGAAGCTTTTTTTCCCGTGATATCTTCGTTTGTTATATAATATTTCATACTCTGTGAAGTTAGTTGCTTAGTGGGTAAAAATGTTATTTATCGTAACTTAAAAATCTAGAATATTACAAAGAATGCAATGTGGCAATATGGAATCACAGGCTACATTCATACGAGATTATAGTGAACCATAAATTATTGAATATTCCACGGTTATATTTGAATGGAATAACTGTTAGTGTATTGAAGAACAGTGATAATTTCTAAGCTGTCCTTAGAATTATGAAAACTACTGTGGATAAGTTGGATACTATATGTTTTATGTAAATACCCAAGCAATTCTTGAATATTGTCAATACTATGTTTTCAGAAATGTACAAATGGGTCGTTGAAGATGTTCATTTCCACTTTTTTTTTTAATGGATGTTTCCTAAAAAATGACTGCCGGACA
Organism: Dipetalonema caudispina; assembly: GCA_013365325.1. Lineage (NCBI taxonomy): Eukaryota > Metazoa > Nematoda > Chromadorea > Rhabditida > Onchocercidae > Dipetalonema > Dipetalonema caudispina. The sequence goes on along the minus strand of JABVXV010000029.1, from coordinate 394,419 downwards.
TTTTTCGATTTTTGCGGCAGAGGCAAATGCTACCGCAACGTAAGTTTCATTTTTAAACGATTGTAAAATAAAGGTGATGTGTAAATTTAACCAGGTTTTACTCGTTAATTTCCTTTTCGAAGATTTGTTCAGAAGTTACAATTTTTTTCAGAACAAGCAGTTATTCGTTATGGAAAGTGTTAACATTAACTGGCGAAGATATTTCATCATTCTGGGAAATGTTCCTTGGAATTACCTTATGGATGGTCATTTCATATGTATTTGTTTATATTGTTGTTGCATTGATTTCAATGATTATGTTACGAAATCATCCATGGATGTTTATTTATGCAGCTTCTATATTTGGTTAGTTCATTGCATTTCCATCATTAACCAAATATAGCTCTTTTTCGTTCATTAGGGTTACACTGTCTCACTTTTCTAAACAAATTTACTCTTAGGTTAGATTACTTCATTATATAATACATCTTGTCGGATATTGCAACATTTGTCGCATTCGTTTCCTGAAAAACAAAAACATATTCTGCTTGAATAAGATATTCTTCATTTCTTCTCACGGTTAAAGGAATATTTTTGATCGTACCTACTATTTTCAAAACTTCACGTGAATTTATAGAATTATTCTACCGTTTCAGTAGTTGATACTTGCTCTGTTTAGAGAATTATTTGTTTGCTATCAAAATGGCATAATTAACCCGCTTACTAGGCATAAAGAGGAAACTCTATGATTTTCATTCACGTAAGGAATCTAGAAAGTGACGGCTTTCTAGATATTCATTGCAGTGCATCTTGTAATTGTTCATCTTCATTACCTGAAAAAGGCAGATGAATCCATGTACTGGTTTAGATATTGACGATTATTGACTGACCATATATGGTAAATTGTCTGAAATTAATGAGCAACATTTCTCATTAGCTACAGATATTGAGAATAATTTAATGTCTACTATAAAGTTTAGATTATTTAACAGTTCTAAAGTACTCCAGATGTCTATTGATGATGACATTTTAGGCATGGCAATATTAGGACCTGCAACTGTTGGTGCAATAACAAGTGCTTCAATAGCATTGATGTTTTCATCAGCTGATAAAGCGATTAGTTGCTGGCATTGCATGGTGCTTGGTTCAGCACAAACACTGGCTGTTGTGATTATCAGTTTCTCAAGGATATTAGCCACTCTCTAACGATCACTTTTTTTTTTTTTTTTTTTTTTCTTGTGGAATCGACGATTTATAATGCATAAGTATGACTTTGTGATGTCATTTTTATTGTGCTTTCTAGATACTTAGGGAGATTTTTAGATGTTGCTTTTGAAATACTGAAATTCCTAGACAATAACAAAGCAATAAAATCTTTCTCATACAACTTACATGAAGATTTCGACTACATTAGTAGTTTATTTTTGGATTTCCGGAATTCCAGGAATGTGATGCGAGGTTTTGTTTGGAATTTACAAGGGATGATGGAAGCTCTCGGAGACTATAGGTAGCAAGTAACTTTGGAAAATTTTGGTTTAATCAGTGAAAGCTAGTAAAATTATCTAATAATTTATGTCTTTCATCATTGTCCAAGTAGAGAACCACATCATCAAAAATAACTATAAATTTATACATACAGTTTTCCCTTACATTTTTTATGTAAGTTATGGATTGCATTATTCCATTTGATGATGAGCTAAATTTTCTTTTTTTTAATTTTCCACCTCTATTCATAATTTTTTATTACGTTTCGTTTTTTACTTCCATTGTAGTTTCTGCTGGTATGCTCAATTTCTTGTTTGTTTTTTCTTTTCGTTTTTACGAAATTCGGCTCTCATTTTAAGAGAGTTTTCCGAATAATTATAGGAAATACAAAATTGAATGGAAAAGTGAACATTCTTCAAGTAAAGTGGAGCATCCTATACTGAATTTATGGGAAAATTTCACAAATTAAATTGATCTACTAGCTTATTAATAACGAATTATGTTTAAAGCATCGAAAATATTGAAATATTCATCTCCCCAACTTTCTTGTATCTTTGGCGTGATAGTTAGGATTGTACAAGGAAAATCGACATCTTCGAGGTTGGCTTCCGTACTTCATAATAAGAAATTATCTAATAAAACATTTGATACTTCCTTCTGTCTTTCGAATTTCATTATATTAATTTCATCATTACTTGTTAGCTAAAGCATAAATAACTGTTGTTGGCATTGTAATTATAGAGCAAATAATTCTGATGAGTAATTAAATCATTAATTTTTACCGGGTAAATAAACTTTTTGATTTTGATGGTCGAAGTATATCACGAAAAGTATTACTCGAAGAAACACTCTATTTATGGATTGATAAGATTGCCAAATGTTGGCAATCTAAGTTTGATCTCTATTGTTAGGATGTCGGATGGTATGATTTTAAAAGAGTTGAAAGGATTAAGATGACAGAACTTTATCGATGTATAACGCAGATATTAATAGGGCATTTTGCAAATATGGATTGACTCCTGGTGAATCTATCCGATTTTCGAAGAGAAATTTCTTATATCGATTTTCTCGACGCTATATACAGTCAACTCTGAGTAAAAATTCCTTAATTTATTTCATTCTAGGTAGTGTTGGATGTTGTCCGAATTTTGTTCCGAATGTGGCACAGTGCTTCCATTACCGAGTACTGCTCCGGTTACCATTACGTGTAGTTATTGTCGGACGCAGTGGCATATCAAACGTTGGTATTTCTGACAATCAGTAGTGCAATATGATATTGTGATGGCGATAAGTATTGCTATTTTTAGTATTTCCCATGCTAAGACTCTCTAGTGCAATACTAGATAGTCTGATAATGGAAAGATTACTGGAAGGTTATCCGCACAGGAAATTAAAACTAACAGATGTGCTGAAAATAAACTAATTTCCTTACTCAAATAATTTATACAAATTCTTAATCATGTAATTAGTATCTAACACTTTCTATTCCCCCTTCCTAAGATGATCAGAATGATCCGGTCAACATAAAGCATCTCCCGAATAGAGCTATATGTGATTATTTATAATGTTATCGGTAATCTTTTCCTTCTCATTGCATTAGAAATTGGAAATAAAGTTTACTTATAATTGCAGCTATTCAAAACAAACTGGTATATAGATCCGAGAAAATATACCAGAAACGTGTGATAGATGCCAAAGAAGGTGCATTGGAAAATCCTGTTGTGGATAAAATATGTGATAAATGTGGGTATGATAAGATGAGCTATGCATGTCGACAAACACGATCTGCTGATGAAGGACAAACAGTATTCTATATGTGTTTGAAATGTAATTATAATATGGTGGAAAATGCATAAAACTATAAGTTTATATACAGTGATTCTGTTATTAAAAACAGAAAAACGACAATAAAATATACCTAAAATTAAAATATATTTAAGAGGAGCGCTTTCTTCAAAAGAAAGACTGTGAAAATTGGTATGATTGGGAACAGCTCTGAAATATCAGATGGTCTAAGACTGAAATTTGCTCCAAATATCAGGAAATCTAATTCCTTTTGCTTTTCGCAAAGCGTAAAGTAAAGTCGCTCCTCTTCTTCTCAAACCTCAAAATATTAAATCCCTCTTCCTTTTCTCAAAATATAAAGCATAAACTATTGACTGTTTTAATGGAATCAAACAATAAAAACAAATATTGTAAATTAAAGCTTTAGCATCTTCGAATGTCAATTTTTCAACAACCCGAAAATAACTTTGTAAGTGAATATTTAATCGCACTTCTGCGTTATGATTTGATATGACGAATATGACAGCCGATACAGTAAATATGAAACTAAACGCCAGAACAAAAAAAGTATTATGCCCAAAGCAATTACGACATAGCTACCAATAACCGTTTTCTCATTTGGTAGAAAACATTTGTTGACCTGAATATCATCTGGTGTTATAGTGACAAGAAGAAATGCAGGTTGTGGAATATTCCGCCATGAAAATGACGATAATGTCCATTCATATGTATTATAGGGTGATGGCCACCTGCAACATACACTAATCGAAAGATATCTTTCAAAAGCATTGTTTTTGAATATATTCGACAATACATACATACTAAAGAAAACGGGATATCAAGTAACATTTCCCTTCAAATGTCACGAATTATTAACCTTTCGAGATGCCGAAAAATTTTGCAAAACAAATTCATAAAACATACAGATTTTAACGAAACCATAAACTGTTATAAGCTAATAGTAAATTGGCTCAAAACATGCTTCATTTTTAAAGGCTTTTTACGATGACGCATGTGGAAGTTTGTCCTGCAATGATGGTTTGATTAAGGAATAAATTTAAGTCAAAATTTAGAACCGGAACGCACCAAGTTCGACAACTGTAATGTGCGTGACCATTAAAAACAGCTCGAGGCTTCAGCTTTTTCAGAATGTAATGGGAAGAAGCATTAGAAAGGCAATCAATACCAGCGTGAAAACGATTCGATTTTATTGATTCTGGGGCTGCGTCATAGTCATCTGGACAGTTTGCATCACTTTCTCTGAACTTCGAAGATTATACAAAAGTTGCAGAAAACTATTTGGATCATTCAAAAATCTATGTAATCCTCGAAAAGAGTTTTGTAATTTCCAATTTAATAATTTGGAAGAAATTCTCATTTGGAAATGAGTGATACTGAGGGAAACAACAATTCGGCTGGATACCACAAAGATGGCGCACGTATGTGGTGATAATGACAGATAAAAGATTTCCGAAACAGGGGAAGCTAGCAAAACTTCATCAGTCTTATCTTTTAATAGATTAGAATGAATGAATTGGAGAAAAACTTCAAATTTCATTGAAATTTACCTATACAATGGAATGTGAAGTAGGAGGATCGGTCTTGAATTTGTATTACACATTTTTACATTTTTGGTGCAGTCAAAACCTCGACTCAGCTTTTCAATTTGACTTTCGGTAGCAGTGCAGAGAGGACAACCATCACGTTCAATCGTCATTGAATTCAGTAATACGAAATGATACCCACCGATAACAATATGATCCGCAAATGACCGTGAAAACTCCTTTGAGAGAAACTGGAGTCGTACTGGATTGATCCTAATCGAATGAAGTTTTTGATGGATTTTTTACACTTGAAAAATTTAGAAAGTTTAGGAGCTTTGAATTCTTCAAATGCTGAAGGGTTCAGAAAAATGACATTTCCTAAATCTACTAATATAACGAAATGGGAACAATGTGCTGATTTATTTTGTTTCATTTGACTTGGTTATTTTATTACTATTAGCAAGCTAACGCATATTTCCACTGGATCTCAAAGGTACAGTTATCCTCTAACCAACATATTTACAACCTGGCACAAGTTCAACGTAAGTCACTGACAGCAAAAAAAGAAATCAGACAATTGGCGGAAAGGATACGTAATTAGCCGAAAAGGTAAACCTACGATTTTAATTTTGAAGATCCTGTGTAGTGTAAATTTCTCTAATTTTGGAAAGCCCGAAAGTTAAACAGTGTAACATATTATGAAGCTTACTGATCATGGAATCCAATATCATGATTGCCCAGAATACACTGCCTTTCGACATCACTGGGTACATAAAAAAGTTCATTGAAACGATTTACATAGTTCACAAGCTCCTGCTGACTACTTATGGTACCCTCATCAAACAAATCACCTGAAACTTTCTATTTCTCCCTCAAAATCATCCCAAAAATTCCTGGTTCATTTAAAAAAAAAAATCAAAATATCTCTTTCAGTATTTTTCTGCAAATTCTTTCCCCTATCGAAAATTGCTACTGGAAAACAACCATTCAAAATCTTTCGAAACCAACGTCGATATGTACTTTTAATGTTATCGCTAATCATGCAGGCTAATAAAATTCGTTCTTATTGCTTTTTGGATGTATATTTAGGTACTAAATATTTGTTCTGAATATATGTATTTTAGAATTTGAATATATATTTAAACAAATCTAAAAAGAAGACGGCATGTGGATGCATTAGTGATATAGCTGACTGAAATGACCGATACATTTGCCATTCCCTGAAAAACAATAATCCCAAGCATCCATTCATTAATATGCGCTTACTCTTCTCTATAGTCCAACTGTAAATACCTGAAGTAAGCTTAACTGAACAAGAAATATTGAAAAACTTGTTACATGAATCAAAACTGTGGAATGACTTGAAATCCAAAAAAATGCGACAGAACTGAACCTCTACCAATTCTTTTAATTCTTTCAAACATACTTCGATAAATTCTGTAGTAAACCCGATGAACTTCTAAAAGTTGCTGCAGTTCTAGAGTACATCTGATTTTAAATTATTTTATATTACCAATTTTTACTCAAATTAGGTACTGCTTACATTTAAACAAGTATCATTTTGACTTTCTCGATCAAATTTTATGTTAATTTTTACCCATCATATTTAAATTTCAATTAAATAACTTTTCCTCTTGTCTTTTTATCTGTCCAAGTACTTCAATTTTTACAAAATGATGCTGTCTTTTTCATCTTGACTTAAGCAATTTCAAACTATTATTTTCAACATTTGATTCTTGGAATAATGCAATGACGAAAATAGAAGATAACATAATTACTTCTTACTTTTTACAATTCATTTTAACTTTGATCTTTGCAAAGAGAATAAAAAAGAACAGAAAAGCGAACCGCCTCAATTTATCGAACCAATGCCCTCGGTAGGGTCCAAGGAGATGAATATCAGTTAACATCATCACTCTTGTCTCCTCTTTCTGTTGCTGTTCGGGTGATGATGACATAGGCCACGAACATGTCATATAGATTGTTACATAATATATCAAATATTCATTGTAAAGGAAGATAGAACAAATAACCAACAGAATGTACCATACCGCCCCACCATAACCATACATCTCGGACTTTAGCGCATTCTCCAACTCTCTTCACCTGTCCATCAACAAATTTTCACACAGATAATACTGTTAAACACTGCAACTATTATGAAATGGAACGTTTCATTAGGAAGTTTTGCTGTGATAGGAACGGTATTATTGTCTTGGAAAATTCTAATTAGTGAATTTGTTCGGTAAAAATTAGTACATTCTATTATTATCATCGTTTGCTATAACAATAACAATAAGTGTATCTCAATTTGTATGTCTATTTGATAAGTAAATCCTATTTCGTTCCAATAACACATTGCTGATTGACAGTGTAGCTTGTTTGCTAGGTAAATAATCAAAGAAACATTCGTTTTCTTCTTTGAACAAAAGTTTGAAGCAGAAATAAGATGATAATTTTTAAGAATTTCAAGTGAATAAAAGAATTATGTCATATATTTGTGTCATAATTTAATTATCGTACTGATATTTTTTCAAAACATTCATAAAACAAATATCAAATTTCTTCACTTTTGATCTCAGTTAATTTCAAATTTTTATCCTAAAATAAACTGTCATAAAATAAGTATTGGTATAATCTTTTAATTTAATTTATTGCTGTTATTTTAACTATTAAGATAAAGGGAAAGGAGTAGCAAGTAAAATAAAAGAATTTTTATTTCATAATTTCTCTCTTATCTGAATTATTTCCTCATTTATTTTTGTTAATTTGATATGAGCATATTTTCTTCCAGAAAGAAAGAGAAAAATTTTTGAGGAAATTAAATTTAAGAACTTTGGAAATGTTTCTTTTTTCTTGGCCCTCTTTTAGATAATTATGTAAAACAATGAAAAGAATCCTTTTCCAAATTACTGTTAGGGCACCATTCAATGATCACTTATTACTACTATTATTTCACTTCCTTAATATTTTCTTAATTTTTCACTTTACATTCCTCTTCCTGCTGAAAAACGTTACAAACATAACGGTACAAAACTTCATTTGCTATTTCATTATAACAATTTTCACAGTGATTACAACGAATTGTCACATCTGATTTGAATAATTTCAGAAACAGAGATGAATCTCATCTGGATAGCTTCAGATCTCAATACATATGTATCATCAGTTACTCATTATTCAGAGCACGGACAGGGGATTTAATAAGTTCATCATTAGCTTCGATATTCTATCATACTATCATTTTACAAATGACGCTCAATTTATAGAGAATATAACAGTAAGTGAGATCTTCTATTCATAATCATAGATCTTCCATTCTTTTCTCTATTATACATCGATTTACATTCAAATATTTACGGGTATATGAAAGAGTAAAAGAAAAATAATAATTTATATTTATTTAATAATAATTGTGATCGGTCATAATTTGCATATAACATTTTTGGAACTCAATCCTTAATTTCTTTGCATTCTTAATTTTTGAATGTTTGAAACTTCTCAAGCAGAATATGGATCAAATATAGTAGAAACTAATGAGTTGTGGCACTCTTTGAACTAATAAGTGAGCTAAAATAGATTATGATATAAATCGTTGTTTATTTAATTCCGATTAGTATAACTTGATAATTTCTAAATTTTGGATTAAAATTTCTGAAAAGCAATTCTATTATGTAATTGTAATTCATCTTTCTATGTTTCCTCATTCTTTTTTTTTTTTTTTTTTTTTTTTTGTTATTTTAATCAAGAAAAGGTTATTTTTATTAATATTCTCTCATTATTAACTTCGATTTACCGCTTTCTCTAGTAGTTTCTCAATTCTTCTTTTTTTTTTTGGTTATTGTTGAAATCCATAATATATCTTCCCCATTCCTGCAACATTTTCTTTTTAATAATCGTAGGAAAGTATTTAAAATTAAAAATGGATAGACGAAGTTAAAAACTATTTTAGGCTTTCATAGATAGTTTATTTCTCAAATAGGAAACAAATTTATCCTACAAGCTTATAGATAAAATAAAAAAAGAAAAAACACATAGCATAATAACCCTTTAATTTCCCGTTAAATCTCAAATTGTTAGGGTAGAAAGTACAAAGTAAAGGAATGCATCAATAGTGACTAATTCGGATCATTATTAGAGTCTTATTTTGTTATTGAATATCTCTCAGCTGTGAATCTTTCAAAAATACTTGTTTAAACTTATAAAGTAGTGAGCTACAAAAATGTCGCAGTTTGTCCTTTATCAAAATTTGAAAATTTTTGAGCTAGAAGACTCGTTGAACTTTGGATTTCTAAAAAATCCTCAGCGGAACGGATTGCTTTTATCTTCATCAAACTAATATAACAATTAATTATAGCAGGATAAGCAAGTAAACTTGATTATAGTTTACGTCATTTCTCCAGTTTTATAAAAATTGCAGTTTACAACTTTCAAATTTTCAAAATATTTTTGTTCACATAAAAAATATCCATCGCTGTTCTTTTGATTAACAATTTATCAAAGTATATAGTCAAAAATCCGACAATTGCAAATTTTCAATTCAGCTAAAAATTTGACAGCTAAAATTAAGCAGTAAATTCGCAGTATCCAGCAATTTTCTATTATTCCATATAGTAAAGTTATATGTTATGCGTGTTTGACAGTTAAATTTTAAAGGAATGTTTCATTAGCTAATTATTGTAAAATAAATAAAATTTTTTGCATACCGTAAACAGTTTCTAATTTCCAATTGTATCGATGCAATAACAATATTTACTGTTTGTTTATCGAGTTTAATAAGAACGGTACCAATTATGATCTAGCATAGATTTTTGCAAATAATTTAGAAATATTTGAAATTAAATCTAGCCATGGAAAACCATAAGTGAAGTAAATGTCACAAGAATTCAAAAATAACTTAACTTAGAATCATGCAACAGAGAAGCAAGTTTAATTAACTTCATTTCGTAATCAAATATCCGATCGTGTCACATTACACTGATCCATTTGTATATTCCGGATGAACAGTTTTATGTCCAGAATTTCATATGCGCTAAAATAAGTTAAAATAAACATTATAAAATAGTAAAATATTCCATTAATTCTTAGAAGATTATTCAATCCTATAAAAGTTTAATTCCAGCGATTCATTAGTGCAAAATATTATCACAAATGCACTGATCCATTCAGCAATACGTTACTGATCACAATGATTGCAGGCAATTTTTTTTAATGATAAAATCTTCATTTATTTGGATTATTACACATCCATCATAAATGTATCAAATGATATTCCATTTTTTGTATTTACAATAAAAATTTACCGCAATGAGAACAACATGAATTACCCGCAGCTATTTCATTTACATAAATTTATTGACAGTGATCTTCAAACTTGACTTAAAAAAATGGAATGAGAGCGAAATTTCTATGCTGATCTGCATAATTTTCGATTAATTTGATTTTTAATTCAGTAAGAGAATTCTTCTTTTAAATAAACCTATTTTATAATATCTTCCAAGGCTTATTGGTTACATGATCTCGAATATAAATAACAAAATTTTTTTTTAATATCCATAATATTGTAGTATCATTTGATTTATGTCAGCATATAAAAAGTAGCTAAGGAATTCTATCCATAACTAATATACTTTTGCAATTAATATACTTTCATATTTAAAGTGAATTTATTCCTTGATTTAAATGTAAACTTGTCAAGTTTCCAAGAATTTAAATATAAACTTGTCAAGTTTCCAAGAATTTAAATGTAAACTTGTCAAGTTTCCAAGAATTTAAATGTAAACTTGTCAAGTTTCCAAGTTTTACCTATTTATTGACAGTTCTTATGCATACCAATTTTGTAAAATCACATTTTGTTTGTAAGAGGAACTGAACTTCTCCACTGATCATCTAACGATAGTCTTCTATTTTATGGCGATCAGTCATACTGAAAGAAAAGTAAGAAAATATTCGGGTAATTCAACGAACGTTTATAGAATAGCCAAAAGATGTATTATCGGGAAATTCCTGAAAGACTTATCTGTAAATTAGAGAAAAGCCAACTTAAAAATCCACAATGCTACAAAATTTCATAAACTAACCACTCTACTGGTACCACTCTACTGGTATTATCTGCTCATCTGACCTAATAAATTGAACTGAATGGGATTTGTGAAATCAAAATTCCTTTAAGTCAAACCTTAACATGAACAGAAATTTTGTTAGAACAAAGTATTCCTCTTTCTACTCAATATTTTTCTCCAATTTGGTTTAAATTTAAAAACCAAATTTTTCCCATTTAAATGGCGGAGTAATTTGCCATCGTGATGAAGCATTACTCTGAAAAACTCAATTTCTACAATTACATTTTGAAAATAAGAATGAAGGATTCGATTTGCGATAGCTGTAGATCGATTATTAAGTTACTTCAAAACGAAAACAAACTTTTCTAACCTAACCATTAAACAATATCACAATTAATGACAAAAAAAAAAAAAATAGAAATAAACATCAGACTTCGACTATCTATCTTGTTATGTGAAGAGAAGATTAACAGCATATGAGAAGTGAAGCGTTATATTACTTATCTCTGACAATGACGTAAGCGTATCAACTTTTATCGTAAATTCAGAAAAAAAAGCGATGGATGCATATTTATTTGTTACCTTTGGATTTCTTGCTTATTTTAGATTTTTTGATAATAACAAGGTCTTTTTGATATGTCAGTTCGAGAAGTTATCTAGGTGATATCAATAAGAGATACTTTAATGATAAATGATACCTGTAAGATAAGATGTATTGGATGAAACACAGTTATCAGTCAGTTATAAATTTATCATAAAATACCATTCATGAAGTTAGCTGAATTGTATCACAAAGCTAAACAATTTAATTGTCGATCAATAGATGTCGGAAATTTTCATTTTCATCGTTCAGCATTGATCTTATATTTGACTTTGTATACGTAATTGCATATTTGTTGAAAATGAATGGATATGTGGTAATTGAAAATGGCTCACAAATATAATTATTTGATATTTGTTATCGCTTATTGCAAGGCGTAAAATTTGACTTGGAACTTTTTAGTAATTTTTGCGCGACTAACAATTAATTAATTATTTAAATGCACTATACGATTAGTATGAAACTTTTTTAGTTTCTGTCTTTAATTTCACTCATTTCTGTTTCAGTTACCCATTACTTTACATTACTTTTTTTCACTTCTAATTATTTTAGACAGTGATTTACAACATTTCAACAAAATTGTAAGTTTATCAGTTAGAACAAAATGAAAAAGTATCGTATCCTATGGATTGAAGGTTGTGGTTCAAAATCAAGCAAGTAATTATATTTTGTTTTTCCGACTATCTTTCTTAAATTTCATTTTATACTCTTAATTTTTTGTAAAGTCATCTCTTAGATTCTTCGGTGCATTTTTTTCAAGTAATTCATATTAAAATCAGACATATAGTACCAACTTGTAAAAATTTAATCGCTATTTGCTACGTGAAAATTTTACGTCTATCCAATCGATCTCTTTATACTTTGTTTGTAAGGAAAAAATGGTGTTGGAATTTTAGGCAATTTGACATTTAGAATAAAGGCACTGTTTCATTGGAAAGTGCATTATTTTCAACTGTATCATTTTGGACCCAAATTTGGTGTTGAATTTGACTAACCATAGCAATCTTTGTGTTGAAGAAATGATTTTAAAGCAATATGAATCATTTTGTTCGAGTTGAATTTTCCGAACTTTTAGTTTTAGTTAGATGTAATAAAGAAATTTGATGATGTTTGATGGAAAATATTTCAAGTGAAAAAATGAAATGTAACAAATGCATTTTATGTAAGCCTTTATATGAGGTTCATTTTGCTCAAAATTTCAATGTTTTGAAAGAAAATTTGTGTTTATTTCATGCATGATTTTACATTAAAATGGACAATATTTGAAGTAAGTCAAGAAACTATTGAAGAATTCGATTATTTTCAATTATTCATGAAAAAGATTGATTTGTTGATTACAGGTTATTTACTTCTTTTACACCTCAGAGCCACAAATACCACATGTTTTCTGACAAAATATTGCATCTGCATGGTTGATGGGGTCACACTTACCTTCTTTCTTCAATTGTGCGCAATTTATTCCGTCTATTTTCTCGTCCATACATTCTAAAAGATTTATAGAATTATATTTTTGTATTAAAATACAAAAGGTATTGATAAAACTTCTATCCCTGATTTGTTGAATGATCAGCAAATGATGATGAAACAGAAATTACCGTACTGCGATTATACTGTTTGAACAGTGAGGATGTAATCGAACTAAAAAAAAAAAAAAAAAAAAACTATTCTTGACTGTTTCAGCGCTATTTATTGTATAAACTTTGAAGAATTTCCTTTGCAGCATTTTTGATGAATATTTTTTGTGAAAAATAATAAATATACAGCAAAAGTATTTCGAAGAATTTGAACTATTTTCGCATTACTTCTTCGAAATTCCAATTCATTCTAATTCTATTTCATCCATCCTTGTCAACTGCCAATTAACGTAAATAAGTCGGATAGAATCAATCAATTTCATAATATAATATCAAAATCAATGAGTAACGGTGATGGAAATTCAAAAAAAAAAAAAAAAAAACACATCATTATGTTATATTTCACTACACATTCTTACTGTAAATTAGTAGATGAAGTTATTTTCATACTGTAAAAAGCTTTTACCGTCTTCAGAAGTATGAGTAGTTTCTTCTTCCGCAGAGAACTCTTTATCAATGTCACAAAGATTGCATGTTTTCAAGCAAGAAATTGCATCAGGATGATAGTCCGGATTACAGTTACCTTCTGCTTTCAATTGCGTACAATTTATTCCTTCCAATTCCTCATCTTCATCTACGCATTCTAAAACATTTATTGAATTATACATTTGCATTAAAATACAACAGATATAGATAAAACTTCTATTCATAATCTATTGAATGAACAGTAAACGATGATAAATAGAAGTAGTAAATGATCTAATAAATGCAGAATAATTACCGTAGTGTGATTTGAACTAAAAAAAAAATTTTTGTCGAACAATGAATAGACTTAATGTTTCAATGCTATTCGCAGTGCGCATTCTGAAGGATAACAAGTCGCAATCTCATCTAATAATGCAATATGAACGCATCATCAAAACTCGATGAGCAACGATGATGAAATTTCAAAAGAAACACATCACTGTATTTTATATCACTACCATTCTTACTGTAAATTGATAAATCAAATTGTTTTCATACTGTAAAAAGTTTTTACCATCCTCGTAAGAAGTACTTTCTTCGTCTCCGAAGACGAAGCCAATACAAGCTAAAACAACAATGAACGCGGAGAGCATTATTGAAGTAAGTTGTATCTGAAATATAGAGCCAATGAAAGGTTCGATGGATATGAGTTAACTGTTATACCGAAATGCTAATAACTTGTATTCACGAGTGCAAAAGGAATATTGTCAGAAGACTACAATGAGTGCAGTTTTTTCCAAACCGACGAATCCGCTGAATCAGAACTTCGCCAGAAGTCCATTTGAAATAATATTTCATGTTAAAATTTTGAAACTTTTAAATAATTGTGAGAGAAATAGAAATCGATTTGTACTTCAATAATGATAAAGCACTTGGGTTTACACAGCAGTGCATATGTGGGAAAATGTAAATGTAATATACTTTGTTATGTTAAAAAGTTGATAATAGGTTTTAAAAAAAAAAATGAAACTGATTGAAATACTATTAGTTGAACTGAACATCTGCTTATGAAGGCAATATGAATATTACCTGAAAAGTAAACAATACTCGACAAGCTAACATCACACTTTTTAGATTTGAATTCATTTTTTTTTTTCTTTTTTTTCATCTGAAAACAAGTTCATGTTTGGCTAATCTCACATGAATCAGCTTGATTTGGTATTACTGCAGTTTTTCAGGAAATACTGTGTACTTTTTTGTATTTGGTTGATCTAAGTATATCACTATCCAACAGATTTTTTTAAATTATTCTAATTTATAATCGTCTTCTCATTTGTAATAAGTATTTGTTGACCTGAACATCATTTGACCGATCAGTTTCAAATTTTTTCCATTCATCTGAAAACAGTGATATGAGCTGATATTTGATTAATCTCACATGAAGCTTTCATATCAGCGCTGTATCTCACTTGATAATTAATACAATCCTTCAAAAAAAGAAAAGCATCGGGAAGGCACGGAAATTGCAAAAGCAAATTTCTGAATCATTAAAAAACGCGAAAAATCCGTCGTTCCGAAAGATGTTTGTAATTTTTAATTTAGCATAAGAGGATAAATTCTTATTTTAAAATCGAATGATGTCGGGAAAAGCCTATAGTTTTTCTAATATCAACAAAGATGGTTTATCGGTCGCAGATTAACTTTAAATATTGTCACTACCAAATTTTTAAGTTTAAAAAAACGATTTCAAAAAAAAAAAACTCTGGTTTAGAAAATATGAGATAACCGTTAATCGAAATTTCCCGAAAATTCGGTTAGCACATTATGATTTTAAATCACAATGAAAAAATTTAAATTTAAAGTTAAATTTCAATTCCTGTTTCTAATTTGATAGCCTTGTCTTGATATAATTTGATAATCCATGTTAAATTTTCTCGATTTTGATTTATTCATTCTCAAAGTGTCATTAATCCTTCCAGTTGCTATCCAAAATGAGTGGTAATTGCTATGTTCGATATTTTGCATCAAAAATTAGTATCACAGAATTTTAAGCTGATCCAAATTCTGAACTTTCATTTGAAAGTTATTGGTTGAAATGATATGCTGCATTAAAATTTCAATATTTTTAAGTGATTGTGAGAGGAGCAAAAGTTGCATTGTACTTCGATCACGATAAAGTATTTAAATTTACACTAAATTACATATTTTCCGAAATATAAGGTACGATGTATTTTTTCTTGTTGAAAAATTAATAATGGGTAATAAAGTTATTCTAAAAAAAATGACATTGAAAACTGAAATATTTGTAATTTATCAGTTAAAATTGACTATCTGTTTGTGAGAGCAATGTGAATATCATCTGAAAAGTAAATAATACTTTTCAAGTTAGCTTCATATGAATCATTAATATCGGTGCTGTATTTGACATGGAATTAATATAATTCTTCAAAAAATATTCTAAGCATATCACTCACAATTCAACGGATTATGTTTGATTATTCTAATTTGTTGCATTTGTTTTATTTGCTTGATCAATTTTTCGATTCCAAGAATTTCACAACATTAATAAAACAAAAGTTATGATAAATTCAGATTTTGTTGACCTGAAAATATAATAACTTTGTTAAACTAACATAAATATCATAAAAAAATTTATGGTTATTTATTTACTTTTACTGATCACTTCGCATTTTAGTTTGGTTTCATTTCAAAAATGGATGTTTTGTATTGTATGGTTGTTTGTTTTGTTATTTGTTTGATAAATCTCAATGCTCTAAAATTTTTTGAATTCGTTAGAGAAGAAAGAAATTTTATCGATCAGTACTTTATTAACAATCTAAGATTGAAGTATTTTTGATCTATTCGTGAGTAAAAAATATTCAACAATAAGTAAGCTAAAAATAATAAACTTGGCTTGGTCCAGTACTCGAAGTATTCTGATGAACCCTTCTTTGACTTTATTTCTTCTAAAAATTAGCAAGGATTGAAAAGTTATTAATGCAGAACTTTTAATGAATACAGCATTTTCGATAAAGCATTACATATCTAACAAAATATAAGGTACAATGTATATTTTTTTATGCTGAAAAATTAATAATGGATAAAAAATTTATTTTATATTTATCAACTGAACATTTAGTTAGCCTCATAATGATAAGAAGAATCATTATCTGCGGACATTATTATTCCATAAAAATTTCTTTGAATCGATCTAAAAAAGTAAATAATATTTGATAAAGCTAATAATAAATAGGGAAAAAGTTTTCGATTTTTGATCACCTCGGAGAGCTTTAACCTTGATAAAATGAGGAGTACTTAAGAAGTTGACTTATTATAAGTATGGAAGAAATTGATAAAATAATCAACTTATCAAACAGATTCAGTATCCTACATATTGTTTTTAGTTGTTCCTAATTTAACTGGTAACAATATGTCTCAAAATATGTAAGCACAAAAATGCATTAGCTTGAATGAATAAGAATTTGCATCTTTTTTTTTTCTTTTTTCATGAAATCAGAGAAATGTTGAATTTATCAATTACGATTGATCAATCGCCGCTAAAGGTGAACGGCAAAATGAATTGGAAGCATTCATTTCAGTTGAATTCATTGAATCAATAATGTAATACGGTAAAAAAAAATAAATCAAAGTAACATATAGATTAATGATTTAGTAAAGCAGACTTTCAATATTTCGTATGTTGTTTAAACATCAGTCATGTTAACCTTTACAGTACTTATTATTTATTATCTGATGATTTCATTTTTGTAAAATTTAATCAGCATAATTATTTACTCTTTTCCTCTTCATTTATCTACAGATTTCAATGCAAAGATATTTCGTTACAGAGTGGAAAATATTTGAAGACTTAATGAATTTGATGAATGATTTTCTGCTGGATTGCATTTATTACATTAAAAGCAAAATTTATTGAAATTTGTGATCAAATATCCTCATCTCACTTAAATTTTCATAATTAAATAATAACAATTAATTAGAATTTTCATAATTAAACAATAATTAATTAAAAAGATTAACTATGTTTGTTGCCAAATAATTCCTAATATTGCAAGAACTCTCATTGTCAAAGTAATGTTATAAGCATAAAACAAAATGACGTGAAATATTTAACAAAACACTGAAAATACATATAAAATAAAGAAAAAATTACATTTCGATGTTTAAGTAAATTAATTAGAAAATATTTAACCTATGTTGTCAGGATGATAAATCATTCATTGTAACCAGAAAGCATCAATGATAACATTGTAAGCTTTGCAATATCGGAAGAATACTTCCTATTTGGCTCTCCAAGTAATTCTTGCTGGTAAAGTTAGCAAATATCCATGATCATAAATGTAAATTCGCTTATCATATGGATTATATGATATCATATTAGCATTTCGATACAGATTGATCCATTGAATGTTTGGTTTACGATATTTATTACGATAAAGATCGTATGCGATTGCTATTTCACTTTTCAACTCATGTGAACTTCTTACCTGAAACAAGAAAAAAAAAAATGTCAAATGAAAACTGGTAGTTAATGATTATACTTTGTTATGCAATTGTTCGATGAGTTATAAGCTTACCTTCCTTTTGTTTTTAATTAAATGCAAGAAATCGAAGAATAGCAATGTTCATACATTTTACAAGAAATTTTTAAAATTTAAACAAACCAAATACAATACGCCACATACGACAAAACCATTCGCCACTTCGGTATGATTAATTAAAGTTAGATTCCAAGTTTCATATATAGTTAAATTGCTAATGTCTAATTTAGCTACCGATAGGAATTCTTCATCTTCATAATGAAACAACACCCATAAAGCATTCTCATCTACAGCCAAATCAAAGTAATTCATCGATAAGTTGAATAGATACTAAAAAAAAAAAAACAAAAATTTCTTCCAATGAATTTCTAGCACTTCAGAGAAGCACACTGTGAAAAAATTTCGAAACTGAAAAGTAAATTTGATGAAAAAGTATAAAAAAAAAAAAAAAAATTGAAAATTGCTACATTATGTAAATTCCAAAAAGTTGAACAAATGAAAAACCGGTAGAGTGAATTGATGTTTTAAAAAAATTTCTTTTTTTCGAATGAAAGTAACTTGCATTGTTTCCTTTATGTGCCGCATGTTTATCAATTAGTACTTCATTATATACTTTCGATAATAGCTCATATTTGCCAATTTTAGGAGTACCAGCACGATGAAAATATATCGAACCATTGAAAAATATCAAATTTGTTCCATCATATAGATAAGGTATATGATGACTAGAATTCGAATTAACCAATTAGTTAATTATTTCTAACATTTCATTTCATTAAGATAATTTGTCAAAATATATATATAGTATCATTTGATTTTTTTTTTTTATTCAAAGTTTGATTTAATGGAATTTTTTTTTAATTCAAAAATCACTTGAAATATGAAATTTTTTCATAATATCGCTTATGCAAACATACCCTTTAATACTGTTTAATTTAATTAACAGAAACATTTCAGCTCAATTAGTTTTACAAGCTTACTTGAAGCTTATGCGTAATATATCCAACTATGATCAATGTATTTTAACTTATTATCATCATATTCAAACATTAATCATAAAAAAGAGGAAAATTACTAACGTGATAAAAACGCGCTGTCGTCGCATATCGCCTTCATCTAAATACTCTTCCACTGTATCACCTTGAAAATGTTTTGTCATCCAACGTTTCATCATATCCTTTAATAGAGTTCTTTGCTATAGAAAGAAGAATGTCTGATGATAAAATAATAAAAATCAGCAAAATCAATCAATAAGTTGTATCCTTCAATATTGTTAACATTTTTTTTTTTGGAAACATTATGAAAACATGCATACTTTTCCATTTTGTGGATAAGCATCACGCATCCATGATCCAAAATAGGTATTAGAATGAGCATGAAATATTGGTTTACCCACATCATCCAAATAACAGTCTATAATTGGAAATTTGATATAGGTAAAGTAAGTAAATCTTCTGATAATTTATAGTAGTAACAAAAAGTGAAGCTATTAATAATTTCAATGTTGAAAATTTAAAATTTGCCGAAAAAGAAAGTTACGTGCTGTTGCTCCTTCGATATACGGTATTTCAGTACTAGTTGGTGGAATTTCTGCTTCAGATGGTATTGTTATATTTGGTAGACAAATGCGAACACATTTGTCAATTTCCGGCATCAGATCAGTGTCATTCAGAAGCATCTGTTAAAATAATTATCACACAATATCATTTAGGTTTATATACAAGCAGAGAAATAAAAAAAAAAGGAAAAAAAAAAAAAAAAACAAAAGATAAATAGCGGAATATACTACCCTAACAAAATATGGTAGTTCGCGTTCGGTGTATCGCGGTCCACCCTCACCGTCAAGTGTTATCTGTGTTGGACACTCCATTGGTTCAACTTTTGGACATTCCATTTTATGATGCATTTCAAAATTCTCGGCAACCGGACATTTCGGACAAATTCCAGGCTTTCCAGGCATTCCAGGAGGTCCTATAATTTTGCAAACTTCGAGACTTATCCTACATTGATGTGATGCATTGGTGCAATACAAATTTGTATGGATATCTTGAAAACAGAAAAACTTGTGGATACCTTGTGGACCGGGAGGTCCAGGCATTCCCATTAAACCTTCTCGTCCGCGTGGTCCAGGTTTTCCAGGATTCCTAGAAATGATGAAAATTTCACTATCGAAGTGAAAACTCTTTTAATAGAGTTTTAATTCGCATAGGTAACATACCCAGGCATTCCTGGTGGTCCAATTGGTCCAGGCGGTCCACGACCAATACCGGATTTTTCTGCACAATACTGATGTATTTTCAAACACTTTTCAAGCAGTTCACTCGCCTGATGAAGCAAATTAACTTATACACATTTTGAAAATTCTTTCTCAAAATTTCGAATAAGAGAATCTTTTTTTTGATGCCAAGGAAAAATCAAAACATAAAAAAAATTTCGGTTTAAAAATAAGCTATTTAAAATGTCATTTTTTTGGAAAAAAATCATTCTGAAACCTTAATTTTTGACAAAGAATGCATCAAAACTTCATGATTTGTTGCATTTAACAAAGTTTGAATAGATGATGATGATGATGCAGTGGCACGTCGAACACGTTTTGAAATTATTCCATCTTTCATCAATCGACAGTTTATTTCCACATCACTGATACGTGAGTAAATATCACCAAATGCTAACAAAGTTAACAACATGCAAATCGTTTGACAATATTCCAGATAGCGGACTTTTTTCAAATTTCTTTCTTCATCTGACATTTTATCAGAAGTGTCTACAAAAATTGCGCAAATCTTTCAAAAGGATGCAGTATTATGCAAATGATTATCGATTGATTTTCAGGTTGTAATATTTTGAAACTTACAATCACTAGCATTCATCTATTTCCAACTAATGATAATAAAGTAAATAAATATGTTCGGGGAATTTTTTATTGATTTGTAATTAATTAACTATTCAGATATTGGTCCATTACTAAGATATAATAAAAGTTAAGATTTAAGAATCAATTAATAAATTCATTTCTAACAAATATCTCTTGACCTTTGCTAGTAGGTATAGTTAAACGTAAAGATAAGAAAGTTTAAATACGAATTGTTGAGAAATGATGATGATAAATGCAATATGATACTAACGATTGCAAGATATATTGTTTATCAAGTTGCTCTATCACGCTATATAAACAAATTTGATGCAGCACGAATTACTCTAACAAGCTAAATGTTTTAATAGCTTTCAAGTATTAGTAATTCCATTTTTTATTTCACCTATTTAATTAACTATTAATATCTTAATAAGGAGTAGGTAAATCTGTGACCTTAGCAATAAATGCATGCAAAGTTCAATTTTCCAATATTGTTTTATGATAATTTTTTTTCTTTGGATAATGAATAGCAAAACCATAACGATTCCGGTTTGCTTATTTCACTTTCTTTTCAGTTGATAACATTTCCGGTCTTGCTTCATCACCACTTTTTTTTTGCTCACTATTCCAAATGCTAATATCGGTACGATATTTTATTTCTTTTCAATCATTAATTTCCAGAATATACTTCTTCCTTCTTTCTTTTCACTCATTTTTCATTCTTATTTTTTAAGGGTTTTCTCAGATTTTTTCTTAGCTGTTAAACTTCCTTAATTAAATAAATATTCGAATTCCTGGTATTTTTCCATTAATAATTAAATGTTTAAGATTGATTTTTATACATCTGATCTGATACAATTTAGGAACAAAATCAAATAAACAAATGTCAGTGTTATGAAATAATTTCTCAAATTTCAAAACATAAAATACTCTAAATCAAAGAGAAAAATACAGCACAAATAATAAATTTGTACAACAATCAACAATTGTTGTCTGATTCTTAAGCAATCCTACAGTTTACAGTTCTCAACTGTAGTAGAGATGAAAAATGAAAGTCCTAAATCGATACATTCACTGAAAAACGCTTATTTAATCAAATTCATACTAAAAAATGAAGGATAAAATTTGCATAAAGAAAAGAGCAACATAGCAGTGAAATAAAGATCAAATAAATGAGTACAATAATGTAAGAAGATATATCAGGACTATTGAATTCTCAACCGTTTTTCCTTTTATCTCAATTATAGTTGAAAGATTTCAATGGTTATTCTCTTCTAAATTGCAATTGTGATATGGATAGGAAAAATGGGGTCAGGGTTCAAGAAGATATTTTGTTCGGGAATAGGACATGCATGACCTTTCTGGTAACGTAATAATGACAAATGATGAAGTATTGAATAAAAAAAATTCAATCCGTAATTTTTCCAGGATTGCAAGATAGATTGCTAATGCATGTAATAGCTGCATTTAAACAGACATGAACGTCAAAGTTTAAAACTTATAGCAGAAAGTTTTAAAAATGCTGAAGTGCTCATTTAAACATTAAAATTGATTATGACATTAATTCTCATGTCGTGTTAGTTGATCAAAGATCATAGAAGTTAACTGAAAAAGGTATTGTAGATAACCCTGAGAGGGTTAGTGAGAAAAATTTCATATCATTTGATTACTTCAGGGTTGCATTTTAGCAACACTGCTGAAATAACACATGAAATAGCTAACCTAACAAATAGTGTATAATTCAGGAATTAATCGATGATGATAGCTCAAATGTTGAAAGAACAATGAAAAGTGAAGTTGAAAAGGTATTTGTAGATTCTTCAAAATTTACTACTTTTGTTGACTAGCTACCAATTTTAAATGTCTTTCAAAATCATATTTTGAATCAATAATTGTCCTATTCAGCCAATTTTTTACTTCGAAATTACTCCTTATAAAACTATCCTTATACTTCCAATTTAAGGAAACTGTATCAGAATTAGTACAAAGCGAAAGATTGAAATTATGCGATACGAACGGCGATGGCCAACCACCAAACACAATGCGATCAATTTTTCTGAAATAACAATGCTTCGGTTGGATTAAAACAAAATACTCATTTATTATATTGGAATATAATTCAGAAATAGAAATATCAATGAGCTATTATTAAGGTAAGGTAATTATTCAGAAAACTTAAACATAAAATAATAGAATAAAATTATCTTTTACATAACTAACCGTTTCTGCCAACCATGTAGGATGAAATCTCGTTCACACCATACCGAATCTGTAAGCCAAGTATCACGAGCCCATGCTTCACCTTTCGGAAAGATGCGTAATTGATTGGGCCAGATTGTTGCTTCACCAGTAATATTTCGAACGCAAGCTACATAAACACTTAAATCATCAAAATTCCTGCAATAGTTTATATCATTAGATATAAAGTTTTAAATGAGAATTGGAAAAAAAAAAATTTCTTTCTTCGGTTTATTACTGATATTTTATATTTTATGCTTAACACAAAGATCATTCAATACCTAATCAAATTTTAGATGATAAATTTATTGGTGGATGACATCACAAATATTATAAAGCAAATAAAACTTGGAAATAGTTTATTTATGAATAAAAAATGAATAAATTCAAGGAAAATATAAAGATGGTAACGAAAATTGAAATACTAAAAGTTTCATCTATCATTTCAGGAAATTAGTTTGTATCAAATAAAACTTAACACATATGATATGAATGCATTACTTACTTGTCTACTTCTACGTCGGAATTATGTTAAAAATGGATTTTCAAAGTTTAATACGTAAATTCTATTTCAAGAACATATTAA
>JABVXV010000029.1:302635-370587 GCA_013365325.1 Dipetalonema caudispina | reverse complement strand
AAATAAAACTTAACACATATGATATGAATGCATTACTTACTTGTCTACTTCTACGTCGGAATTATGTTAAAAATGGATTTTCAAAGTTTAATACGTAAATTCTATTTCAAGAACATATTAAAATTACAAACTTCACTTGCATCCAAATGCTTTCGCAAAATTCTCTTTCGCTAACTCTTTCCGGAAATATAAATTCAAGCAAAACATTCTGTAAAATTAAATTTTTATACATTAGCGAAAAAAAAAAAAAATATTGTACCGGTTTGTTATGACCATGATGCAATCCAAATGCTAAATCTTAATATGTATTGAAAAAAAAAAAAAAGTGCCTAAGAAAGGATGAACCAACCATTCAATAAAAAGGTATCATGATAGGAAGTAAAATATGCATAAATTAGGTAATTTTTTATAAGATATTATTCACTTAAGGCATGAGAAAGAAAAATTAAACAAATCCATTCGTAAAGAGCGGAAATGAAATTGTTATTTCAATTCCAAATAAATAATTATCATAATTAGCTCAAAAGATGCCAAAGTTTGTAATGAGTAATTTAACTTACGTGAATTGCACCATTATCTGATCCAAAAATTGGAAATGGCAATTTCAGTTCATAGTTTGCCCAAAATTGAAGAAATTTCCGAGAATATGGAGTGTTTCTATAAATAAGTAAATTTAGAGAAAAAGATTTGATATTCAAGATATCTAATAAGGTGATCGACAAAATCCTGTAATAGTACTAAAATTATAAGGTTCTAAGTTATAATTTAATAAATCACAATGAAGTTCAATTTTTTTCCAATTATAGATGGCTGCTTTGTTATATAATTATAAAAAATATTCTCAATGTATATTATTAAGTGATAGATACAACTTCGTATCACAAACTTATGAATAAAAAAGTTACGACAATATGCAAAGTTTCTAAATTTCAAGAAATTTAATATGATAAGGAAAAAAAATGATCATAGCTAACTTTGCTAAATAGCTTCCAGCCATTACTTCATGATTGAAAATTCGATTGTATAAGATCAGATTTACGCTATTGTCAATCCATTCTTCGATCAAATGATTAGGATTAATCACTCCCATATCAGCATCGATAAATAGGAACCATTGGATATCATCCGCTTCTTTCATTACTTCTGCTGTGACACAATGTCGAGCAAACATGAACTGAAGTTATTATCATTGTTATCAGGCTACTATTGTAATTTTGTTCTGCACATAACTTTGACCAATGTCCAGTTTTCTTAATTTAATGGATATTTCGAGCAAGAAATTTGCCACCTCATTATTCCTTGAATCGATGCTCAAAATTGGTGAAATATATGTTAGTTAAATTGGTGGAATTATGGACAAAAAAAGAAGCGGTAAAAAGACGATACAAAAAAGATCGAAAGGTTATGTCAATCTCTTGTTCCCTGTACTCTCTTTTTTTTTCCTCTTGCAACTATCATTGTAAATATCTGTTGCAGTGGGAATTTTTGTTCTCAGCAGATGGTCATTCAATAATAGGTCATTAGCTTATTCCCTCCTACATTTTAGCTATTTAATATGATTAATTTATTTATCATTCTTGATAAAAGATTGCTGTAATCAATTATTATCGTTCCTTAGGCTAAGTAAGAAATTCCTAAGTAATCAAAGAGGAATAAATTCCAATTACAATCTATTATTACTGTTAATATGTATCATTTTGTATAGTCTATCAATACTCGAAACTAGCATTTAGATACATTATAAGTTTGACCTTTCTCTTCCTTCTTTTCCAAATCTTCTGACCTTTTCCCTTCTCCCTTTTTTTCAGGTCTATCATCATTGTCTATATCATCACACTACATCATTACTAATTATTATTACAAAAATCATACCAACGATATATCATCAACGAATTATTTAGTATTACTCCTAGTACTATGACCTTTTATCACTAACGAATAATTTTTTTTTTTTTTTTGAAAGAAAAAAAGAATTACATCTCTATGTGGGCATAATCTTCGTAGTGTAACATTTGTCATTAAATCAATAACAATCCATTTGTAATTGTGATATAAAGCATAACATTCGAAGCTTTCCTGAGCTAAACGATATTCATCGTAATTACTGCGATTTAGCAAAACAGTAATTATTGCGATTGAAATCAACTTTTGATCTGAAATTTTCAATTAATTTGTCAACTTGTAGTAATTTAATCTGAAATTTTCCCATATTAAGAACACTACTAAATTAATATATAAAATTGTCAACTGCAACAATTATACTACTATCATAATAGTATGGATAGAATTTAAGGTAATGGAAAGATTAAATTTTACAATTTCCTACTCTAAAAATCTAAAACTTAATATTTCTTCGCAAAAATTTAATCACATAAATAATGAATATCTCATATACATGATGAAAATAGAAATTTTTATTTACCAATTCCGAAACAATCATCGTTCATAATAGATTTATTCATCAACATTCAGGGAAAGGAAAGGTTTTGAAATGATTTTTTTTTTTTTTTTTCAAGACTTAAAATTTTCATTCTTTCCTTCCTATTCCTTCTCTATCCTCTCTCTCTCTCTCTTTGCCCCTTTCCCCCTACCTCTCTCTCTCTCTTCTGCACTATTAATATGAAAGTAACCGATTATCCCAGACATTTTGTGATAACTTTAGAAACTACAAATTTCTCGAGTTTTAAAGTAATAGAAAGAACTTTGCTATACTTGATTTACTTTTTTTTCTTTTTTTTTTTTATAATTCCTATCAATTTTACAAAATGCTATCAATCGAATTCATTAAAAAAAAAAAAAAAAACAAATGATAAAATTATTTACCTTCAGTTCTTCTAACAGTAATATTACGAATAATCGTTGTACTATAATAATTTTTATATAGATAATAAACAGTCACATAAGCTTCTTCATAAATAATCAATGCAAAAATGAGAGAGATGCAGAAAAGTAATTCCCATATCTTTCGTCGCCTTCGCATTCGTTGACAAACAATTACTTCTTTAATTACGCTAAAAAAAAAAAATTGAGTCTTTCTTTTTTTTTTTTTTTTGCACCAACTGCTAGCCTTCGTTTTGGGACCTCCTTAGAATTGATTAACTTTAAGTTTTCTTTATTTTTAAAAAAAAAAAAAAAAAAAGAAAATTTTTCATCTTTCTTAAAATTCAATAAAAATAAACTTGATAGCATATTAAATGAATGCTTATTTTGAGAAAGATCAAAGTTCAAATTATATTAAAATTTTATTAATAAACATAACACAAGAATAATAATTAATATATAGGAAGTAATTTTCATATGACCTATTAAGTAGTTAGTCTTCATATGATCTATTATTGAAATAATCGAAGTGAATCAAAACCTAACTAAAATATCAATTGACTACTTGCTTGCTTGCTTTGTTAGCCTTTTTGTGAATGTTATGAATCATTTTTGATTGATGATGTTGCTATATATTTATATTTGATATGCTTCATAGCTCATAAGGAACCATTTTTGGCGCAATTTGATGATGATGATGATGGTCAACAACGTCATGTTCTTTTATGGGAATTTTTTTTTTTTTTTTTTTTTTTTTTCTTTTTCTCCCTCCATTCTTTTTCATCTTTCCGCCGTACAATTACAGATAAAATGAATTCATTTAAGGTGATACAAAATTGTATTAAAAGGTCATTTAAATTATTTGCTGAAAATTATTTTTGGATTATAAGTTAAAAAATTTTTTTTCGAACAAAAATTTTCGATTCTGAACTGGAATTTCAAATTTTTGAAGAATTTTTCAAATTCTACGATTTTTTTTTTTGTCTTGTTTTTAGCATCTTTCAAGCTAAATAATTGATGCAATATAAATTAAATTATTCTCTTCGAGAATTGTTGATATTAAAGTATTACATGAAAAGAGAATGAATGTCATTCAGAAATTAATATTTGAAATCTGTAAAAAAACGATTGTGTTATGTGAAATTTCACGTGAAGCATTTATTTGATTTAGAAAGGATATTTTCATTCCTTTCTTAATTTTAGCTTCATTTTCAAGAATTTGGTTTTGAAGATTGAATTTTTATTTTTATTTTAAACCATTTACAATATCCATTTCTTTTATTTCTTGTCCACTTTTTCCAACCTTTTTCTTCTTATTTCTAATTTCTTCTTCAATATTTCATTTGCATACTTATCTTACTGTTCAGATTTTGTTGCATTTTCTTCAACAAATTCTATTGGAAAACTTTTTGAAATCAATCTTTCGTTTCTAGCACTTTCGGATAACATCAAATGACAAAAATTGTTCAGAAAAAAAGGAGAGGAAAAAAAAAACGTTTTTTTATTAGGAAGAACAGTATAAAGTTTCGACCGTGTTGATTGCATTATATACAATAGAATAGTGTGGTGAAGAAAAATGGAATTGAAAATCATCTGAAGTTTGTAATGAGTGAGTGGTACACCGAAATTTTAGAAAAATCCTGAATTTTCATCATCGTCAAATTTTTTACCGAAATTGAAAATTCCCAGATATGGCAAAATCGAATTTCTCTATGAAGAAGTCTAGCGGAACAGGATTAATCTCAAATTTCCGTGTACGTTGGAATGAATTACTGAAATTTCAATTAAATTCTGATACTGACTGATATATTTGTGAAACGAATGGCGGCGGTTCAAGTGTAGCGAATGTAGCGAGTTGAAAATTATTGAAAGTATCGATCAAAAAAGCAACACAAATGCATAAAACGGCTGAGGTGATAGTCGAATATTAATAATTTTGTGTTTTTGAATTTCTATTATACAAGAAGATAGAAAATCAAAATGTCGGGGATGGATCAATCAATAAATATTATTAGCATCACCGAATTGAACTCTAGAAATTTCCTTTTTTTTTTCACGAAACTCGATCACCAGCCATGGATGGACTCAACATACTCTTTGGTAAAAAAAAGCGGCAGAAGTAAAACGAAAGTAATATTCATAAAACAGAATAGCTAAATGATATTAAATGGAACAAGTAGGAAGGATTAAAAAGAAATTGGTTTTCACTAGAAATTTAGAAGTCTCCGGAAAAAAACGGACTTGCTCCGGGATGGCTATGACTTTCGAAGAAGCCAAACATTTAAACTGAATTATTTAATCGATTTAAATTTACACTTCAACGTTTTAGTGAAGTGAGTGTTGATGATGTTCCATCCCAATTTTTTTCGATATCTTCCAACTTTTCAAATGGATAGCATTATGAATTTGATATGGAAAAAAAGTAAATTAAGGAAGAAATGTAGAAATTTTTAAAACTAACAGTTTCAACGATAGACAAACAAGATCATTGGAATTCAAAAAATAGTTTAGGGCCATGGCAGGCATTTAACACTAACAGAAAAACAAAACGAACTTACGTAAGGATCGCAGAAGAAGATGGGCGAGAGTCTATATCTGGTAGATACACTGTAAGCAAATGAATTCGGAAAGTTCGAATTTCAATTATTTCTCTGCCGTCATTTTTAAATAAAACTACCAATTTTTCGTTTAATTCTCATCATACTTTTCTGCTAGCGGATTAAGTTGGATATTCGAAATGAAATTCGAAAAATTGCTTGAGACAGCAGAAAAATAATTTTTTCGAATACAAAGATTTTTTGGAACAATAAAAAAGTAATAAGTAATATAACATCTGGTTCTGAAAAAAAAAAAAACAACTAATTACTGTAATATTTTGTTTCCTGCGGGAACTTTATTGAATTGTCGAAAATTCAAAACTTCTCAAATCATCAGAAAACAAAATAAACCTGGCCATGGCAAATATGATTAACGTTTTTTTAACACCATACCTTATCTTAATAATAATTTAATTTGATGTCAGTATTATCATACTTAAAGTCAGTACTGTAAATAGATTTTAAAAAAAGAAACTTCTAAAATTTGAACAATTTAAATCATTTGAAGCGGTGGTCTTTGCAGACTTATTTATTTCTAAGGATGAATATTAAATAGATTTGAAATAATTTCGAAAGACATGGAATATATTTTTTATTCCTATTTTTTTTAGTTGATCGTACGTAAGCCAGCACGTGCGCAATACATGAGAACATTCCAGTTGCTGAAACAACCAAATCGTTCTTAACAGTCCCGATCCGATCACCTGATTGAGCTATATTGCACATACGGAGACATCTACAAAGAAGAATCATTATGATGATTGGAAATAATCATGAATATGATAATTGGTAGCAGAAATTAATTTAAGATCATCAGACATTCGTATAACTTGTTTCGATCACTTGATTGAGCTATTCAAGAAATGTTTCTGAATTGATTTATTGTTTGATTTGGATAGTTTTACAAAAATAATCTACTATTAATCAAAATGCTGCAAAAATGTCCTTAATGTGCAGCAATGTTTCAAGTTTGGTAAACTTGAAATTTTTTTCAAATTAAAAGCAAGAAAGCTGAAAAAGTGCTTTCCTTTCTAGCTTGCCTACCTATCACCGACTTCTAATTCCGGTGATGCCATCCCAAGAAAGTGGCAACAATTCCGATTATCTCGATTTCTGTTCGCGCAGTACAAGATATTGCTGAGATATTTAAGATCGCAGGCATCCTGCTGGATCGCTTGTGTTAGCGTTTCCACTGCAATATGTTCGCGATGCTCGTATGTACATAAACTGTGACAATTTGATGGTACCTATAAATAAAAATTTAAGTATCAAAATTGAAAACTCAATAAATTCCTATGTCTTATCGAAAATTAAATTTAAATTCCACCTATCGACTATAGCATCAGATAAAAGTATCATATAAAACTAGTATTTTGAACATAAATTTATTAAATCTTCCACCTTTCAGAACTATAAAATTTGTACTTACATGCTGTTGACAACAGGTCAGGAATAGTTCGTCGACTAGCTTTCTCGGTAAGCATGGTGAGTAAGGTGGTCGAGAACTTTCGCCACCACAATCAGATGAAAGATCGGAATCCGATACCTCGGTGATCGGATATCGTTGATTTAGGTAAATGTAATCACCATGGGTCTGATAAGTTGGGGCTAAAAATTGATTTCCGACCTGATTTAGGAGTAAGGGTAAATTTCTGAAATATTATATCAAAAATTACATTGCTATAAGTATCTGCAATGGAGAGAGATTGAAAAAAAAGGAGGAAATCGCTTGAGAATCTTTATTAGTGTTTGGTGGCATATCGATCTTTAATTCATGAAAAAGGAAACATGAAAACCTTGATGTAGAGATATTTCAGAAACCGTAGGACCACCTTCCGGAAGTTCAAATAATTTCTGGGATGATGAATTTGGTTCAACAAACATTATTGGTTTTTTGATCGGTTGTCGACGAACATTTCGGGTAATAGGCTCAGGTAATGTGGTTGGGACTGCTGTAGAAATGGAGGTGGTCTAAATTAGCAAAACAAATGATGTAAACTTTGTTCATTAATTAACATACTCATCGATTAATCCATTTAAAAAATTCACAGGACAGAAAAAAAAAGTATCCGTTCATTGAAAATGACGTATCCGCTGATATGATCATGAAAATATGATTATTCGAAAATCGCTGAATGAAAATTACAATCAATAAATATCATTGAGCACGAAATCTCAATTTACTAAATTTTTGAAAGCAAGAAAAAAAAAAAGAACATTCTAACTTGCTGATTGTAGAACTTCGGTCCTGTCTTTTGATACGATCCAACGGCTGATGCGATAATTTCATCATAATTTTGCATTTTATGTGGACATTTGGCAGTTACATAATCTAAGCAATCGAAAAGACATTTATCCAAAACGCGTTCAGTGCAGTATAGCAACTTTGGAATATATTCACATGAGGCTAAACGATCTTTTGCCGATACAACTGTCGAGGCCGCCACCATAAATAGTGTTCTGGTAAGAACTTTGAGTTATTTGTCATCAAGAAAAAACAATTTCAGTTGAAATCTCTTCCTAGTTCCATAAAGTTTTAACTAGCTTAATCAAATAGTCCCTCAACTAATCAAAATGACAGTCAAATTGATGAGACAACAACAATGTCAAAAAGCAAAATTGATACGTTGAAAAATGTTTGGAAATTATCAAATGAGCAAAAGATCTAATCAATTCATTTATTCATTTTAAATTCTATTAACTACGAATATTAGTTACTGTTTTAAAAAAAAAAAATCAACATAATTTGAGGTTTTAACATCAGTCAAGGTGTAAATTCTTTCAAACAGCAGTTTTTTTCCTGTTTTATTTTATGCCTATGATGATAATAATGGTCAATCTATCCGCTGTTAAAATTCATAAAAATTAAGCATCTAATTTGCATAATAGTAATCTTTAAAAAAACGATAGGCTAAAAAATAGCATTGAAATAAGAGAAACTGAAAACGAAAAAAAAAAAAATTGTATCAAAATATGAAATGAGACGAAAAAGTAACCAGAACAGCATTAACTAAAACGATAAAATGATCAAAATTCTGCAAAAAACAAACAATTTTTTCATATTTCTTAAGTACAATTACCATCCATTGGTCAAACACTTCAATCTTTGCCTATTTTTTTTGTTTATTTAAATTAAATTATTTTAAAATCAGCTGAAAAGCTTATTTACTGGTCTATTCTCATCGTTTTTCCTTTTTATTACTTTATTTTTCAAAAATTTCCTTCCTCCCCTTCCTCTCCCTTCTTCTTTTTTTTTCATTATACTCTACAAATTTTTCATCATATTATCGTCATCAAAAAAGAAGTGACAAAATTAAGTCCAACTCTCTCTCTCTCTCTCTCTCTCTCTCCCCCTCTAAAATCTTTGCTCCTTTTTGCATATCCAATTTATTAGCGCAATATCATACATTCAATTACCATTCATCCGTTGGGATTTTTTGCTTAAAAATTTATTCACATTATTATAGCGTCGTAATTTCAATGGCTTATGTGTATTTACGCGTGTATAAGATGAACGGATATCTAAAAACAACGCTTCTACAGGAAAGCTTCAACAATGGGAATATCTTGAAATGCGCAAAAACCGGTTTCTCTTTTCAACTGGTCATCACAACATTACGCCATCAAAACGTGTTCTACTGCTTTTTGGATGATGCGTGATTCTAACAATTTGGTTGATTGTAATTGATTCTCGGATTTGACTAGTTTAATTTGAAAATCAAATATCAACTAACTTAATTAATTAATTGTAAAATTAGTCAATGATTGAATTATGTATGTTTTTCAGAACAAATTAGAGTGAAAATGACAAATTATTAATGACACGATAGTAATAATTAATAATATGTAACTGTAAAGTTAGAAGTCAGAAGTCATATTAGAAATTGTATTTGATTACAAATTTGATATTGCACATCCTTTACATTTTATAGATTCCTTTGATTAGATGATGATGATGATGATGATGATGAAATAAAAGAAACCTGTAAATCATTTCTTGCCAAATAGCCCACCGTATCCTGATGAGCAACTGCAACTCGCACCGCCGAATAGTCCACCACCTGATGGATAGGAATCGTATCTTTCCTACAATCACTAGACTTGTTCAATGTGATAAAATTAAGATTTTTTTCAAGTTGAAAATTTTGAAACTATACAATAAACCTGTTGGCGATGAGAGCCGAAAATTCCGTTGCCTTGCTGATAGGAATCACCACCGCTGATACCACCAACACCTCGGGTTGACCAACTACCACTTCCACCCGGACCACTGCCTATCCCGTAACTGCTTACGCTGCAATAAACTACTTGAGCGAGAGAAAAAGAAAAAGCATTAATATCATTCAATTAAGCATACATATTTCAATCATCAAAAGAGTACCGCTTTTCAATCAAATGAAACAAAATGAACTGTACTGTTATTCAAAGATCACACATTGAATGATCAGTACATTATCGCACTTACTATTCTAAAAATTATTTATATATATATATACCTTTGCGACATGATATCTAAACAAACTTACGTGCACAATTTAACTCATACGTGATATTGTTAAGTATACGTGATAACATGCGCACGTGATCAAATTAAACAACATTTATATAAAACACGTACATATCACTTTTAATTGTTAGTAGTAAATGATATTACATTCATTTTTGTCAACAAAATTGATCCATTCAAGCATATATGTATGTTTTATGATATACTAATATTTGTGTCGCATTATATTGTTTTATAAATGACAGCTAAACAAATAATTAGATTTATGATACTCATTCATTATTGCAATCATTTCTATCATCTGACTGTTATTATCTTCAGAAGTGTCGATCTCAAAATGGAAAATGAGAGAGGAAATTGTACAAAATATCTTTCTTTTAATATTTTTGTACGATAATCCAGTTCGAGAAGAGAAAAAAATGCTTCATAAGTGCAGAAGTGATATTGAAAATGATAAGAAATAAGAAATTATCATATAATACAAAGGAAATTAATACAATACTTGATAGAAACGATTCAGAAAAATCGAAAAACATCATCTGAGCTTAACGATCTATGCAAATGTGTATCTAAAAAAAGATTTCAATTCTAAAAATTATTTCTAACATAAGTACATATATACATAATCTATATCATAGACTCAAGAAGTGATTCGACAATGAAGTAATTTCAACAGATTTGAATTCATCAACTTATCCAATTTTCAAAAATAGTAAAATCCTTGAGGAAAATCTTTTGTAAATAAAACATTTCGTTCAGTAATCACTTTCATTTATTCATTCATTCATTTTATTCAAATATTGGTGTTTATTTATTTATTTATTCATTTATTTGTAAATTAATTTATGTGCATCAATTTTGATAGTAAACTTAATACTGAACGAATTGAATTAATATGTTTTTTGCTTAAAATTTTTAATTCAAAAACAATTCAAATTTATATCCAAAATGGCTTTTCTTTTTTTTTCTCTCTAGCTATTTTCAGAATATGGCCTGATTCGTAATGGATTGTACTGATATTAGCATATGCCCAAGCACGTTATCACATCGATCATCCGGAGAAGTTTCTAGACTCTGTTCTATTTTTACTGATAGTAATTATTTACTACTACATGAATTACAAACTGGAATTCATATCACTACTGAAATCTATTAATCAAACAATCCGATGATTAATAACTCTTTCTGATACTGCAATTTGGCTGTATTACCATGAACTTCTTAACTAAATTTTTGAACAGTAATTATTCTGAAGAATAGCAGATTTTCAGTTCATTTCAAATTTAGATTTAATTTTGATGGGTGACATAATCTTCTGAGAAAATGTCGAAAAAATACATAATTTCTTATCACTGATTACTGTCAACATTATCACTATCACTCTCGTCATCATCCCAATCTTGAAGTTCTTCTAGTGCGGACAGTGCAAAGGATTATACTAATAATAATAATAATAATAATAATAATAATAATAATAATAATAATAATAATAATAATAATAATAATAATAATAATGTCATCATTGTTGTAAAATGTTGCAATTGCATCAATGTTGTAAATACCACGGACGAAAGAATGTATGTGTGTGCATGTGTATGATGAGATGAATGTATGTTTGTAAGAAAGAAAGACGATGTATGGTAGAGGTAAATTTCAGAAAATTTCTCATTTCTCGATTGACATGATGTTGAAGATGAAGAGAAGTCAACACTTTTAAAGACCATTATTTCGATGGGTCCTAATTTGCACAATTTTGACCTGTTACGTGTATGCATGTATGTGTATGCGTTAGAAGATTGATGCCTGAATGAGTTGGAAAAAATTAGGACAGACATAAGAATAGGCGTTGACAGATATACCTGTACATGCCCAAACAGATACAGACACACACACATACACACACACACACACACACACACACAGAGACAGACACATATCTCGACATCTGTACTACTTTGAGAGCTTTCATAAATTTTCATATGGCTTGAATTTTAAGGCAATAGATATCAGTAGCTATGTAAATTTGGAACGTTATAGGAGGAGGAAAAGAAGATGAGAATAGTATCTAAAAGGTCATCAGAAATTTGAAATTAATTTTTTCGAAAATATTCTTTTTCATAATATGTTGTATAAGAATGCAAGGATATTATATACTTATATTTGAATTAAATTCAAAACGAAGAATTATTTCATACAAAATAATATCATAAATAAATTGAAGTTCTGCAGAAATGATCGATTTATGGAAAAGGAAAGAAAGAGCGTAATAGGTCAATTTCCATTTTTCAGAAAGATTGTTAAGCAATTTTGAAGTACAATTATTTATGCTAATACAAACAATTACCGTATCGTATAGTTTACTGTTACCTGGAACATGAATTGAAAAAACAAGAGATAAGATGAAGAATAAAAAAGCGAAAAATTAGGAAATGATTCATGATGATTCAATTCTAGCTGAAATATTTTGATTATTTTAATTATTATAATTATTTCAGTTAAAGAATATGAAATAATCATGCGTTTCGAAGTATTATCAGGGATTTTTTTAATTTCATTCATTCATTAATTTATTAGTAATATGCGCAAATTTGCAACTCTGTATGTTGAATTGGTATGAAAAATTAATTTCTACCTGATGTTATTTTGCGCTTGCAGATCGGATAAGGCGAGTCCAACTCGCGGAGCTTGCGGTTCTGGAAGAATGTTGGCGGATTGATTTGGGTTTCTTGAATCCGATCAAAACAATAACGTTTTCCCAAGCAAAACACACTGAATGTTGAAAGTCGATGAATAAAATTAGTGCAGCCTTTTGACTGAATAAAATGTTTCTTTTTCTGCAAAATGATTGTAGAAATTTCAATCCAAACACAAAACTGTATTCTTTTTTTTTTTTTTTTTTTGCACGATGACCAGGTAAGAGTGAATTTCCAATTGTTCAATTTATCAAAGTTGGCTAAGATATTTATGTGAAAAAATATTGTAGAGATTGCTTGGGTTTTCAGTGTGATGCAATTATATGTTGAATACAATCATGCAAGGCCAGTCTATCATTGATTGCTAATTTGCAAATAGGCTTCCGTTGAAAATACAACAGTCACTATTTGGATATCAGTGACCGATTTTTTTCTTCCAAGGTCAAATTTATAAATAATACACCACCAATTCGACATGAAGAAAGATTAGGTATCAAGAAGCTTGAAATGATGTAACGCCACCACATATATGATTTCGGAGATTTGATCTCTATCATCGAAAGGTAATCATTCAAAACAACATATTATCACAGAGTGATCGAAAAGTGTGCAAATGAAGCGAAACGTTTAATTTTAAACTTTGTCAGGATGAAATGTAAAATGTGGAAAATGCGTGAAATGATTGAACCAAGCAATAACTTGCAGTGTAGGAATAGAGCAACGGCCTTAAAATGGAGAATGTCTGAAGGTGCACCTATTGATTGATTTCCAGATCGTTAATAAAGAAATGTATCTTTCGACAATCGTCGAAAACTTCTGCGACATCATCATCATCATCATGGTGCAGTAAAACATCGACTGGTATTGTTATTAGCTAAATAATAAGTAACAGACAAGAAACCAAGTAATAGTAGAAGATACTTGTTTTCATGAAACCTCATAAAAAAGTGATATTTTTTAGACAACTTACAGTCTGGACAAGCATCAGCTATGAAGTGATCAACTTTTTACCCAAGATAACCTCACTTCTACAACACTTCAGTATTTCATTAAATAGCAATAATCCATGAAAATCATTACAGTTTACAAAAGCCCAAGCAAATCCATTAGTGAATCAATCAGTCATAATTAAAATTTGATTGATATAGATATTTGATTAGTTCAGAAATATTGAAATAGTTTACTATTTCACTAATAAATGATAAGTCTTAGACAGGTAAACAAATTTGCAGGCCTGAAGCCATAATTTCGATGCCAATTGGAAGTTAAAAATTCAAATATGCGTTACGATATCTTTCGTTCATGTTATTTCGTAAAATTACCCACTGCAAATGGTTAAGCTTGTATTATATATTCTGATTAAAATTTTCTGGAAATCCAAACTTTAGATATTACCTGTCTATATTCATATTCAGCTCTCTCTCTCTCTCTCTCCCTCACCGTTTTTCATTTTATTTAGTTTCAGATTTTTGTCGCTTTTAATTTTCTAGCTGTTTCAGAAGCTTTTCATCGTAAAAAAAAAAAAAAAAAAAAACAAAAGGAAAAAAAAAAACAAAAAGAAAACTTACCCGCAAATTTATTTTCGGATTTCTTTTCCAAATGCCCAACTTTCTCAACTCTGTTGATCAAAAGTTTCAGCAGAAACTGTTAATGGAAGATTTAATGGTAATAAAAGAATGCTTGTAATACTTATTTTGAATTTCTTACAATAAATTATATTTGTAACACTATCTTTTCTATGAATCTTTTAGATCAATTTTGCTGTATATTTTTCGCCAAGTTCAATTTATGTGACTTAATTTGCAATTATGAAAATAATGTACGGAAAGAAGAAGATAAATTTGCATGAAAAAATATTTACTTACCTGTCTAACTCTTCAAGAACAAAAAAAAAAAAAAAAAATTAGATATGTTTATAAATGATATAATATATAGGGATATATGTAATCTAATAATAATGACCATTAGATTTATTAAGTAAAAAATAGGATGGATATTATTAATGAAAAAAAAAAAAAAAAAAAAAAAAAAAAATTAAAAGGAAGCAGAGGAAAAGCTTTTTTGATGAAAAATGCTTTTATACAGCAAATATTTAACAGCAATATAAATCATGTTTTCATGAGGGTTTTAAGATAAAACTAGTTTCATTGAAGAAGACAATGAAATGTAGTGGACAAAGATGTTGTTGCAGAATATTAGTAAGTTAGGATGTTGTGCTGTTGTTTGCTGTAGGAATGTTGTGACAAGTTCGTTAGATGGACGATGGAATTATTCCTTATTTCATTTGCACATAGCTGAATGACCAATAGTAGAAGCAAAGAGAAAAAAAAAAAAAAAAAAAAAAAAAAAGAGAAAAAAATGATGAGAATTTTATGAAATCTGCTTTTGTTTTTTGCCATCCTTTCCTCTTTTTTTTTTTTTTTTTTCTATTCTCTTGAAACTTGAAATATCCTATCTTATCATCTATCTACCTTCTATTCTCTCTTTTTTTTTTATCTTTTATTTTTTGACTATATTTTTTTCCTGTCCTAAATTTGAAAGGTATTTTTTTTGATTAAAACCATTTGCACTTCAATTACTATCCATTGATAAAATCTTGGATTATTTCCTTCCCATCATAATTCGAATCATAAATATTAGTTAATTTGATAATAGCAACAAACTAATAGCTGTTTCCCTTATAAATTCTCAAAGTAACTATCCTCTCTTATTTCCCATTCCTAAATCAAAAATCCGAATTCAAGTATCTGTTTTGAAACAGCACCCACCGCTACCATTACACCCAGCACCGACAACGGCACCAAAACCCTCCCGATATATGAGCCCACCGTTGAAACCGTTCATGGAACCCTCCCCCTTTCGTGGTGCCGCCCTTCCGCTCCTTCCCCTTTTCTACCCTTACACCATTTCCCAAGAAGTGTTGATCTCACTGGGAAGAATGAATTGAAAGAAAGAAATGAAGTGAATTTTGTATTTTTGACTGCCTCTCTATCAATAGATCCCCTGGTACGAATAGTATGTCAGTGGTATGTATTTTAAGAAGTGGAAAGGTACCGCGGGGCTCCACCTCCGTTTTCAATATGATATTTTGAAACTGTCAGCAGCAACAGAAGCAGAAGCAGAAGCAGTAGTAGCAAATAGCTCTTTCCAATGCTTCCTTGTTATCTCCCATTTCTTCCTATCTTGAAAACCGCATTGAAAACATGCAAATGATTCATGAAAATGCTTGACCACGGAAAAAAGCTATTCCATTGAAACTGTGATAGATTTTAATTTTCCCAAAATTTTAATTTAACTTATTGGGATTAAGAAATAAAATCCTCATCTAATTATTATCTAAAGTCTGACAAAACAAACAAAAAAAAAAAAAAAAAAGTGCTATCTTTTAAGAGATAAAAAATCGGAAATGGTATCATTGAAATGAAATATGCAAAAGAAGTAAGAAAACAAAGTTTTTTAGATAGTACAATTCATCAGAACTTTCTCCCCCTAAAAAAAAAAAAGAAAAATTTCTGGAAATACGGTATTAATGAAGATGTAGACTAATTGTTTAATAAAGGAAAGATTTAGGCTTAGCAGAGAAGGAAAGCAAAATATAATATTCTAGAGTAATTTCTGAAATTAAAAAACCAATCAATTAGCTTTATCAATAAGCATAACTTGTTGACATGTTTTATTGATTAAACAGTCGAATTCAATCCAAATAATCGATAAGCTAATCAACCAATAAATTTCTTAAGTCTAATATAAGATTATGTCATCAGTGGACGATAAATTGTTTTGAGTAAACAAGCAATCGTGACAGGCAACAAATGACCAATAGTTTTATAAGCATAGCTAATTCCAAAATACTCTAAGCGGGTAAAGTCAAATTTTCAGAATAGCATCACAATTTCCCAGAAGAAATTAGCATCAATGCCAGAACGAATGAAATGAATTTCCTTTTTTGTTAAATCCATTCATTTCCTTCCAACAACTTTTGATATGTGTCGACATTGGCATTTAACTACCAGTTGACCGCTGGCTGACCCTATTATGTGTGCGTGTATGTGTGTATGTGTGTGTATGTATGTATGTGTATGTGTGTGTGTGTATGTGTGTGTATGTGTATGTTGTGTCTATCGATGAGTGTGTTTGTTGTGTACATCAAGGGGGGACAGAAGAGGGGTGAGCAGTGATTTCTTGAAATGACCGGGCAGGAGCAGGTACGAAAACCCCGGAGGGCAGAATAAATATCCCTTTTTTTCTTTCTTTCCCTCTTCCTCCTCCTTTATCTCTTCATCTCTCTTATCCATGCTTTATTCCAAGGAGGCATCAATGGCGGGGAGAGGTTGATTGTTTTGTGGTTGGTTTATTCAGGGAAAAGGTCAACGATCCGGACCTTCCCCTTTTGCTGCAAAAATTTTCAACATATATTGCCCCGTTTGATTCCTGCTCTGATGGAATTGCCGATCATTCAACACGATAATATTATCCAGAAAATCGAGAACGCCACAGGGTATGGTAGTATGATCCAGGAAAAACGAACAACGTATGGAATATTTGAACACAAAATAACAATGAGAGGTCATGAACATCCGTTAATTTTATAAAATATACAAGGACAGACGAAATACTTTCTGTTTTTTCTTTACTATCTATCCATAATGAAAAAGAAAAAAAAAAGAAATGGACGATAGAATGAAATAAAAATAGTACCGTTGCCATTTTTTTTCCTGAGGATGTCTCTCTTTTGGTTGTTTACTTTTTTAAAATTTAAACGCTTCATTGGCATCAATCCAAAATATACCAATCCAAGAGAAATTCTATGTTTTAGAATTATTGTATCCTAAGCTTACCAACAAAAAACTGCTGCAATTTCTACACTGATCATAGGATTATCAAATTTTTTAATGATTATTACGGCGCTTACAACTTGATCTATCTCAGCTGTTTTATTTTATTTTGCTTTCAATTATTTTCAATATTTGACTTAATTTTTTCTCTATCTTAATTTAACAAATTAATTTATTTTACCTCTTCTCAATCAGTTTATTATTTATTCCACTTTCAATAATACGATAATAATGTGAGGATTCCAAATAAGCCTGTACAACACAAACGACATATCCCGAATAAACATTTTTTCAACCCTTTACTTTTCTCTCTCTCTCTTATCAGTTCTAGTA
This sequence comes from Dipetalonema caudispina, assembly GCA_013365325.1. NCBI lineage: Eukaryota > Metazoa > Nematoda > Chromadorea > Rhabditida > Onchocercidae > Dipetalonema > Dipetalonema caudispina. Next base: position 352,802 of record JABVXV010000029.1, on the reverse strand, counting down.
AAAACAAACTACCGCGATCAATTCTCACTGTCAAATTTCACACATGGAAATAAGTCAAAAATAATCTTTTGGACGATCGTTGTTGATTGATCGCATCGTGTAATTGTTTTTACTATTTGTTATAAACACTTACTATTAATTATTTTGTTCATATAACTGTTATTGTTGTTGCTGTTATCGTTATTGCTGTTGCTTTGTTATTATTATTATTATTGTTGTTATTGTTGTTGTTGTTGTTGCTTTGTTATTATTATTGTTCTTGTTGTCGTTGCTATTGTTATTATTATTATTATAATTATTGCTATTCTTATTTTTTTTCTTCCTATTGTTTTATTTTCTATTCTTCTTCTTCTTCTTTTTCTTGTTTTAACTAATTACTAATTAATGTGATTGTTGTTTTGCTTTGCTTTCACTGTTATCAGTTTACGCTATCATTATTACACTATAATTATTATTGTTAACATGATAAGAAAAATGATTATATGTGCTGTTATGATTTCATTATCATTGCCTGAACCTTTCCTTTCAGATTCACTCTCTTTTTACCCACTTGCCCCACAATCACTGCCAATGTCTTCTTCCATTCCTTTCCACTCAGTTGTTTTCTCTTTATCTTAAAAGATTAATTTAAAAAAAAAAAAAAAAAAAAAAAGAAAAGAAAAAAAAAAAAGAAAAAAAGCAGAAATCGAAATTCATGCACAAGAAATTAAAACAAATGATGCGCAAATTTTTTGGATATATTGTATGAAATGGAACTTTTCCTCCTATTACCCCGCTTTTTACTGGTCCTATGTCTCTCCCCCCGCCTTATCCTCTTCTACTCCCCATATTTTTTCCCCTTCCCTCTTCTTACCGCTTCCTCGCTTCATTTCGTGATAATCATGATTATTGGGGTCAAATGAAAACACAATTTGACCTAATTCAAATGAGAATTTTAAACAATGTGATTTATGTCTTCTAGCAAAGAGGGAAAGAAGAAAGAGAACAATTTTTGAGCACTGTTAAATTTTCACTGCCATTTTTTCGGCTAATTTTGATCAGACAAAAATTTTTCTCATTACCATATTTTAGAATAATTTGAATGAATTAACATCAAAATATAATTGAATTCATTCAAAAAAAAAAAATTCTTCTTGCAATAATTAAATTCAATTTTGGAAAAAAAACCTTTTTTTAGATTAATGAATAACTTCATGCATACGCATGTGATAAAATGTTTTTAGCAACATTGATATTAATATTCTGTTGTAAATACATCTCTTGTCATATTATCGATAATGCTAATAAGTCTTATTATCAACTGGTCATTATTATCACATATTAATGAATGGAATCCTAAGAAGCAAATCTTAAGTAATTTCATCATTACACGAAACAAAGAAATTACATTAACATCTGTGGTTAATTAAATATTAGACAAGCAAAAAAAAGAAAGGAAATCTTTGATAGGAGGATATCACGATCAATGATAGGCTATCATCTATTTATCTATCTATTCACAAATGAAAAGTAGCATTTACAACATTTAAACGTAATACTTCTCCTTGCTAACTGATTTTCAGATCTTTGATACGTAATGATTCCATAAAGATTGTAAGAAACTTTCCGAATAATGAATGCAGATAAAATTCGTAAAACAGAAGTAATACTTTAGCAATAATAATTTTAAAACTTGAAATCATTAGACTGAAACTATGAATATCTATTATCTATTCCTATTGAACTCTTTCCTTTCCATTCAATTATTTGTTACCTTTCTCTCTCTCTCTCTCTTTTTTTTCGTGCAGCATAGAAAATACTTTTCAAATTTGATATTCTTTAATCAACGAAAAAAAAAAAATAAATTTCTTTTTTTCTTTTTTAAATATCATAAATCATCATGATGAAATTCTTTTTCAGAATTTAGAAAAGATTTGAGAAAATAGAAGAAAAAAAAAAAAAGAAAATTCGCTCCAATTTTATTCAATCCTTAAAAGTATATCATTTAGTATTAAATTATAAAAAGATATTAAATATATTCAAAAACAGAATCCACTGGTTGGAAGAAAAGAATCAAAGGCTAGAAGATAGCGTATCGTGCACCATGTCGTCCCCATTCTCTTCAATCCATTCTTATTGCTCAGAAACATTCGCAGGATTCAAAATTTGTGACCTATTACTAATCGCCGTTAAAATCAGTTCAAGTTCTTCGCAATAAATGAAATGCAAAAAGTTGGCTATATTCCAAATCCAAATCACTTATCAAATCAATCCATTTAAGTTTGCCGATGATTGAGGATGACATATATATATATATATAATATATATATGTGATCAAATCATAGTATCATCTTTGTGATAGGATGAGCAAATTTGTATTTTTAGTAGTTTTATAATAAGCTATTTTCAGTTCATAGTAGCTAAAACAATCATTAATTATTTCATTTCTTCTTTTCTTTTTTTTGCAAGTGTATTCATTTCTCTCCTCACATAAGAATTGAATTTATTACATTTAAAAAAGATTTAAATTTTAATTATATTCATAGTTTATCAAATTATGAAAATTTCGTATAATTCATTCATTAGTTATTATGATGACAAACGACAAAAGCATCGTGGAATACTAAATTATTATCAAGAAACATTTTGTAGTAAAAATCCTTTTAAACCTTCACTTTTGCTATGCTTACCCAATTTTACAAACAAAGAAAAGTTCCCAGTGTCCCCGAAAGAAAGACAGGACATTCACCTCATCTTCGTACTTCGCTGTTGTTGCTGATACACTATTACTACTACTACTTCTACTATTACTATTACTACTACTACTACTACTACTACTACTACTGCTACTACTACTACTACTACTACTACTACCAAGGGCATGCGCTACTTTGAACCATTTTTAAAATCGTTTTTCAACTTTCTTTGTTGGATGATGACTGTATTGTTTGGGTAGTATACTTGTACAGAATGATGCGGCGTCGTCGGAAATGATACACGGTATAAAATGGTGTCATTCACCAGCAGCCGTAGTTGGTTGGAGGAGAGAAGGAAGAAAAAATTAGTATATTTCAAGAAAAGTTCTACAATGTTGAAAATGATCTATCTTGACAAAAAAAGGAGTGATATTGTTTTTAATTTGAAAACAAATTTTCCTAAACTCTTACTTCTGCATTTATTGCATTTTTTTTTCTCTTTTTTGTTTTTTTTTTCCATCTCAGTGACCGCCCTCTTTTTCAATCCCGGCAATTCTCAGTCTGTTTGAGCTTTGGATCGAATTCATGGTACAACCCAGACGACACAACCATGGACAATAAAATTTGAAAGAAGCGGACAAGAGAGATCGTTATAGAGAGCTTTAAAATGGGGCGGTGAGAGGGAGTGCAGTAAGGAGAGGATACCCACTGAGAAATATGTATTGTGATCTGTTTTCACTTTCCGATCCGTCGTCGCATTGTTGCTACTGCAGCTGTTTTTGGAATTAATAGTAATTCCAATAATGTATTTGTATTAAATTGATAGCTTACCTTCAAATTTATGCTTCTTTTAAAAAATAAATTATTCAGATTTTTTTTATTTTTAAAATTTTTTTTAAAAAAAAAAAAATTTAAGGTTGAAAAAATCTTTGAAAGATTTTTGATAAAAATTACAAACACACAAATCATGCATTGCTATGGTAAAGCATTATCAGATCATAAATGTTATCCGAAAATGAGATTTCTCGTTTTGATTCTGATAACGTTCCTCCCCTGCTGTTACACATTCTACGAATACTGTCTTATTAATTATCTTTCTATTAAATGTAAAAAGATGAGAATATGATATGACCTATTGTATTTAATATCCTTCCTATCTTCATGACATCATCGGATTCAATCAAAACTATAAGTCCAAAATATATGTAATCGACCAATGTACCATCGAAATACATGGCATCATTTTAGTTACGCCAGGTCAGAAACCCTTCGTAAGGAAAAGGTCAAAGTCGTAAATTACAAAAATCAGATCATGCCTTTACTGCAAATGATAGCTTTCATTTGGCTTTTTTCGTAATTTTTGACAAATTTTATTGATTTTAAATTAATTTAAACCTTTCAATTTAGTTTTTTTCCTCTATTTTTCACAACACAATGCACCATAACCCACAGAAAGGTTACCAATAATTGTTAGATAAGTATATTGCTGTATTGGCACTATGAGGAGCGACAAATAGGTCAATCGGCCATGACCTAATTTCTTAGTTAACGGTGCTTTTGTAAGGGGACAACAGGTGCTCCCCCTTACCGAATTATCAAATTTTGTCCATACTTCTCTTCCCAATCAATCTGCCCTCTTCCTCCCCATTTCATACCCCACTCGAACCCCCCATAATTAAATACCTAATTCCAAAACTAGAACAATAATCATGTAAAGAGAAGCAATGAGGTAGAGCATGACAAAGAAAAGGAATACGATCATTTAGACATATTAATATAATTGTCGTAATATGCAAATGCAAATGCTCATCCAAAAATGATAACCATTATCAGTACTACACACATCACATCAATTTCCCGTATACAAGATATATTATCGACTAATCGGTTATCATCTCTATGATAACCTTGGTATTACCGCATTTATTGCTCAGGCTTAAGTTTAACTCGTTTCAACTGCTTCTATCTTTACCATATTAAAGTTATCACTTGAACCAATGAATCTACAAATAATTTATCCTAACAAAACTTGCACTTCCAAACTGGTCAGTAGTGCAGTGCATAATGTTACAATATCCTCTTACTTATTCGAAAATTCTATGGATATCAATGATAGATAGCCATCTAATCTTTGTACAAACTGAAGATTTCATTCCTTCTACCTTTAGAAATCAACTATTGCATCATTTCAACATATATTTTTCACATTTTACAACGGGATCATTGAACTTTTTGAAGTGTAACGCAGGCGTTATCTCTCGTCTGTGCCATACTTCAAGATTGTCATGGTTGACCGGAATTGTTAAGCCCGTAAAGCTACCTGATTAAATTTAACAAAAAAAAAAAAAAAAAAAAAAATTGGTTTTTTTCTCAAATACGAGCAAATATTACGTTCAATCATCTTCTGAATCCCAATTTCTCTCACTTTCCTCTCTTTCAATTTAGACGTGAATGCAATTTAAAAGTCAAACTGAACCAATTCACTCCCTACTTTTGCCGTTCACCTTTTCTTCCATTCGTACTCAACCAAACTTTTGATTTGATTTGATTGAAAAAAGCGACGACGTTGTTGACCCCAAAAAAGTGATTTTCTTTTTTCTTTTTCTGCGTCATCACTATATATCTATATATATACATATATTATGTATACAATTCATGGTCATCGTATTCATAAAAATAAAACATACGAATCAAAACAAACAGACCATAATGACAGATAGACTGTCAAAGCTACAAACATACTTATCTGTCTTTCATAGTTAAAATTAACCACATGCTATTTGTAGAAAAAAAAAAAAACGAAATATCATTTCTTGAAATTTTTCAAAAAATTAACAGAAACAACTATCATTGATTGTATCATTGATTGTTTAATTTGCATATTTGAATATTGCATCATTCAAATAATGTCAAACAACGACTAATTGCCTGTTTAACTATTTTTAAATTTTACTAAAATGAAAAAAAAACTTTAATAAATGAATAGATAAAATAATTTTGCAATTTTCATTAATTCTACCAAAAATTGATTACTGTTAATGATAAGGAAAATTTTTTATGAAAAAAAAAAATCCAAAATTCGTTATATATTTGAAATAATTTCTATGTGCATAAGAATGAATATATGTATGATTACGAATTGCGTATGATATGAGCAACTTCAATTTCTGATATGTTAACATTTAAATTTATCAGCCTTTATTTTGTCATTGCTCACTTTTAGCAGTGGTGATAATATTGCTAAGTTAAAATTAAATATTGCTAATTTTTCGCCATATTCGTAACTATAACGCTTGACGAAAACATTTTGATAAATTATTTTTTCATGAACCAAAAACTCCTCCATCATCTGATAAAAATTAATAAATGTTAAATATTGATTTATCTTGATTTACTTCAGCGAATTTTCAATTTGCTTTTTTAGGATACTTTTCAGTTTTCCATTTTTAATTCCTTCATTGAATATTCAAATAATTCTTTTCTTTATTAACTTCTACAATTAGTGATCGACTAATGAGAATACTACGATCAATTTATCGTTATTTAGTAATCTTTTTCATCTCTTTGATTATTATTCATTATTATTTTTAATCTAATAAATTTATAAAGAAAGACTTTAATTTCATCTCGACAGATTCTTATTTCAAAATTAAACAGCAACTTTAACCGCAGGGTAAAAATGAAGCAGTAACAAGTTCTTCATCAGCAACTGCAACCATCTCTTCGTCGTAAATTTCCTTCCCTCTGTACCTCGTAATTGATGAAGAGATGAATACAGAACAAAGCAAAAGCTTCTCTGGTCTTTCTTATCTTTTTGTGATAAAAATTTGTTTTTTTTCTTGAAACCGAATTTTATCCCATCTTTTGCTTCTTTTTATTGTTCATCTTTCATTGGATCACCTCTGACCATCACTTACTTGGCAAAATAAATGAATGAACTATCATTTACCGCAACAGAAATATTTCAGAAATCTTTAATGCTTTAATGCTTTCGGCATTTTGATAACAACAAAATAGCCACTTGTCAAATGATGATACACATAAAGGCAAGTTGTTATGCAATCGTTGATACGTAAATAATGATTTTGAACAAAATCAAACAGGCTTTTCTACATCTTATATTCTTGAATGACCAATGATAAGATGAAAGGAGAGAGATGATCAAAAAAGTGGCTTTCTTATTCTCTGATTAGAATGTCCATCATTATTAAATCATACTTGATCGACTATTCTCGTTTTCATCCTATATCCATTTTGCTTGTTTACTTGTTGTTGTTGTTGTTTTGGATCAGCTTGCTATCATAGCTGCCGTAAAATTATTTATCGTTGTGAAAATCTTTTAATGATTATTCTGCCTTTCTTATTATTAAGATAAATAAATAATAATATTTATAATAATAAATAAAAGGATGAGAGATGAAGAGAAAAAAAGGTGCATAACTTTACCAAGCAAAAGATCAAATTATATTCTTAAAAGAAAGATTCTGAAAACAACAGGTATGATTACGTCAATACATATTTCGATGTATCAGTTAATTAGAAATAAGTTACGTCAAAACTGCAATTAATGAAAAGATGACAAAGATGGTTGATGACAAGCTGAATCTCACAAAGTTATCATAATAAATACTGTGACAATATATTTACATTTTGAAATAATAAGATTGTGATAGACAGGATATCTGGGATATTTTGCCCCGCTCCCCCCATAATTTACCTCTTTAATAATAATTGTTCTTCTTCTATATTTCTCTTCCATTTTTCTCTTGCCTAAATGGTTGCATTTCGTTAACTCTACCCATATCGGATATTTGAGCGATAATTGCAACCTGAGTTGATTGATGGCTATGTAAATTATATATCATCGAACGTAATGATGATGTAATGATAAGATCAGTGGAATTTATCATTTATACTGGTTCCAAGCATGCTTTTGGTGAATGAATTCTTCACGACGTCCAGTCATAAAGTAATATCACCTAAAAGACGTAAATGGATATCATTTATGATGGTTTTTCTTCGTCCATTTCTTCAGCGTTAATTTTATGAAAATTGTCTTTTGGCGATTATTTCCAAAGATGTTGCTGTTTTACTACGACTCGAATGCTTTATGTTAAATCATTCCAGCACAATACTTTTTTATGTAAATATCTTTTTATGTTAAAATATTACCAAGGAGAAATAATAACAACAACAACAAAAAAAAAAAAAAAAAAATCCAGTAAAGAAGCAAAAAATTCCACTTAAAATTTCGAAAAATTCTAAAAATTTCTAACTATCAAAAAGATACAAACAGATGTGAATTTTAAAATGATCAAATGATGACTGCAAAGAATTTACTGCAAGTAGAATTGAGTAATGAAATATTTGATGATTTAATGACTGCAACTGATTTTGTTTGATGGCAGCCATTCAACATAATTTGGAATATGTTAAACAGCGCATGAAATATGTGAAATGAGACTCAATGGATAATCATCAAACTGATTTATTCATTTCCCCATTACTCAATTAATAGTTAATGTGCCGCGATTTAATTGGAATAACAGTTAGTAATTTGCGCAATCAGCAAAAAGTGTAAAAAAAATGATAAAAACTAAAAATGATTTAAATTAAATATGAACATATCTTTAAATAAAGATTTATCGAAAGAACGAAAAAAAAAAAAAGAATAGTCACTAATTCTAGTTAGAAAGCATATTAATATAACAAAGTGTAAGAATTGAATCCTTGGATATTTAATATTATGCACAAATCTGTCATCTGTCGAATATCAACATTCCAAAGAGTTGATAACATTAACTTTTATCTGTCAATTAAGTAATTATTGGTCTAGATTAATCACCTTTAATTGACTTACTTATTATATTAAATCATGAAGTATCCATCAAATTTTATTTTTTTTTCAGCAAATAGTATTTGTAAAATTTTTGATATTTATTCAAAATAGAAAATTATTGGAACAAAATTATTTGGAAATTTTTAACGACATTGTTAATATTATACATAAATAATCGAGCTAAAAGGTGTTCGAAAAATTAAAAAAGACGAAGTTATTTGAAAAATTATTTTTCGTAATCGCAATTTAGTCCAAGAGGTCATCCATCTTTAATTTGCATGGTAACAAACTTTGTAGTTTTGATGACTGAAATTATACCAACCAGATTTTTATTTACAAGTTATAGATGAAAGATTGGAAAATAAATGGAAATGATAGAAATTTAATAAATGATGAGGTCATATTAAGGGTGATAATGCATGCATGACCTGTGAAAAAGCTACATTTTTAAGCAATTTATAGTACTGATGATAATGCAACTGCAATTGCTGATCTTTTGAAAATTACAAAATAGGAAAACCGGTAATTATGAATCATCAATTATTCAAATTCAATTGCGTAAATTCAATGGGTGCAAAAGTCAAAAGAAATAAACATCTTATTAGGTCTCTTCTTTGACTTCCTTATCAGGCTTTATCAATTAACTGGCTTAAATCAACTGACAACTTACGTTAATATTTACAGCTAATTGAATCTAACTGAAGTAATAAATAATTTATTCAACGAAAAGGTAACAGGTAAATGTAAGCGAGGTTAATATAAATGTCGAATGATAGTAAATGGGTAACAGGTAACCTTGTAACGTTGAAATATCTCCCAGATGAACAAGATGAACATATCGTTTTGTTTATTAAACATGATAGAAGTTGCTCATACAATAATATTGTTGAAATTTCAATGTATAAACAACTCTCTTACAAACTATCATAATATTATCGTATTATTAATTGTAATAAATTATTTATTTGAAATTAGCCGATAATATGCCATAATAAATAAAGGAATAAATTACAGGAAAAAAGAATTAAATATAAATCATTACTCGATATAAATTCCATATTTCAAGAATCTTTTAGCATTATTAACAATTTGGCAAGCGCTAATAGATGAGCGATCGTTTCAAATGGCTACCTTTGATAAATTTCAATTCATTGTTAAAAGAAAAAAAAAGAAACTATTCGATAGATATTACAGTTTATTTTCACTATAATTATATTAAAATTATTTAAACTATTTGGCCCTGTGTGTTGAATTGTTTTTTTTTTTTTTATTTTACTCTTAGAATAAACATTTTATGTGTTATAATTTGTAATACATGGCATCTTTGGAATTGTTCGACTGCTAACAGATTTTACATTTATCTTTGATTGTTGAATAAAATGATCAACATGTAGTGACGTAAATGTTACTTGTGTCTTTTAACGATGTATCATACATTTACAGATAAATTTTAAAATCTTTAAAAGGCATTGAAATAGTTAAAACAATATCCTATTACTCATATTTATTAATCATTTGCTTGTCATTTAGATGTCTAAAATGATATTATCAGGTAATATTCTGATAATAGTATCTTGCAGTAGTAAACTTTGAATGCTTTTCATACTATTTATGTATAGATTAGGTAAAAAATAAAGAAATATTTCGTGAAAAATTTCTCAGGAATTCCGGAATATAACACTATTGTTGCTAAATTTGTCCTTATGAAAATAAATGGACAGGAATTGACCGTTATTCATCCAGTAAGTACTCGATGACATTCAAATTAGTTTTCCGGATAACTCCATCTTTTCTTCTCCAGACTTCCTTGATTCTTACTCCATTGATCTCCGCTTCTTCTTTCCGACTTTCTGATGCGTCAACTTGCGAATTGTGAAGTTTCGAATTTAAATCAATTTATATATGAATTCTAATTAATTCGTATAGATAATCCATTACTTTATGTAATTGTATTGAATTGTAGAAAATCAAAGATAGCTCTCAATAACACAATTAAAAGTAGCAATATTTTGCACTAACATTCAGATCATTACAATAAACAAACAACAACAATTATCGTGATTGAAAATATTCAGGAATTTGAAAAATTCTAACTTCAATTTTTCTCAAAATTTTTCATATATTTTATAAATTTTGATTAACATTCAGCAGTTTTTTTTGGGTCGATATTTAAGCAAATTTACATTTGAAAAGAATGATAGATAAATAAAAGATGTGAGATACACAAATGTAAAGCTTAAAAAAGTAATGAGGTAAAAAAGATTAGAAGGTAACAATAAAGTAAAAAATTACATTTATTTCTTCAATATTTACTCTTTTACTAAATGTAGAAAAAATACCAGGCGAGAAACTATTTAATATTACTGCCTGAAATTTCGTTGATCTAGCTTGAAATGTTACAATCGACTCAAAAAATTTCGAAAACTTCAATGAATAATTGATGACTTACTATCCTCTATTGAAATTTTTATCCTAAACCATATCAATGTAAGTAATAAAGTACTAATTAACTTAAATTTGCAAATAAAACGAAAACGAATAAGCATAACATAGTACGACACAAAATCCATTATAAACAATATTATCTTATCGGTTCTCAATTTTATTGTTATCAGGTATAACAGGATGGAAAATCTAATATTCAGAACAAAGTACTTTAAATACTCATGCCAAATATTTTAAGTAAAAGATATTGCAAAACATCTCTTATAAATACTTAATATCAAAGAAATGAATTTACATGAGTTCATTACTAACTTATAATGTTAATTTTAGTTCAAAATAATTTCCTAATTCAATTTTCGATATGAAACATTTTCATCTATCTCTATCTCTATGGTAATCTTGCAATAAAATTATCTTAGTTATGAATAATGTCAACCCAGGTTAATCAATCATATGAATATATATTAAACTGATTACAAATGGCGACGAATACTTATTTCCTAAAATGATTTCCTAAAAATTAATTTATTCTTTAAAATAATCTATTCACATTAGTATTTTTTGATAGCTACCTGTTTCAATTGATAATCTTATCACTTATATATTAAGCATTTGAATAATATTTAATAGTAATTCGAATTCGTGTAAAAGAAAAGCTTGATTTGAAATTAATCTAAATCATAAAGAAAATTTATATCACTTCTATCAATTAATTCTGGTCCCTTTGCTCTCTATCATTATTTCAGATGGCAATTATGAAGTATAAAATCAGGAGCATTAGGTAAACAGTAGCTAACGTGTTAAACTGATCAATAGTTGGTACCAATCATATCAAATTGAGTAACAAAATCAATTTCACATTGGCTATCGATTACAACACTATGAACACTTTTAACAATAGTTTATACCTGTTTATCTCAAAACTACCGTAACCATAATCTCTACGGTCTAATTGAAAATATAAAATGGTATCATCATAATAATCACTAATAAAATTTCATTGAAAACTCGTTTAACAATGGAATGCAACTGATCTTTTATTTTCATTTCAGAATCTATCAAAAGTGATCAAATGCTTGTCATAAATTAAACGATCCATATTTTCCTTTCCATTCCTCTTCCATGGATTTTACATTGAAAATGAATTTTCATTGGTATTTTCAAGAATGTAAAAGTACAACAAACTTAAATGTTACAACATATTGATAAAATAATTTATCTAATAGTCATTGAATATTTTGTATTTTATTTACCCGACACTTTTAAGCTTTTGATATTTGCAGAAATTCCTAGAAAGCTCCCAAAATTTCCTCAAATTAACAAATTTTTTGTTGATTTAAAAGGAGATGAAATACGGTAAACATAAACATTCGTTCTTTTATAACATCTATGCAATCCTGAAATGGAAGTTCATTTTTACAAAAAATTTTCGCAGCAAATGAAATAACCCCAAAGAACAGAAGTTCATCAATTACAATTTTTTAAAAGATAAATTGCAGCAGTAACAATATCCATCGAATTTCATCTTACGATAATCTTTCGTAATCCTACTTGAGAATCTGAAGGTTGAAAGAGGATATCTTTTTTTTTTTTCTTTTTTCTCCAAGTGTTGTTAGAGAGTTATCACCCACTTTTAGTCTTCAAAGATTTACAAATTATCTTTAGACATACAAAACTTCAAAGTCATAACTACCCATTGATTTGTAAAAAGTGTTTAGAGTGGAGCATAGAAAACATTCATTATGTTAAGCAACCAAAATGGAATTAATATTTTGTAGTAAAATAAGATTCAAGGATAATTTAATCTTTATAATTCAGGCTATTAATTAAGGGTAATTTGAATAATGAACTAATTGGTGCTTCACTGTTCTTATTACTTTCATAGAAAAATTTCTTCGAGTCATGAGGAAAATTCTCAAAACCAAGTAGAAATAGGGAAACTAGAAAGTTAACTATTGGTACATTACATATTGCAACGGATAATTATCATAGGAATTGCAACATTAGGCATGAAAACAATGTGATTAACTAATGATGTTTATATTTCATGATAAGGAGAACATGATCACTAAGGTTTACAGAGTTCTTCGTGCTACCGATCCATGCATACTATGATGTTGCCATCATATTTATCCTCTGTTTTCAAGCTTTTCATCACTTCCAAAGTTTGCTATAAAGTTTGCTGAATTTCTCCATTCCTCATTAACGCAAACTATCAATTACTTTGAGCTTTTTGAAACTCTATGATAACGTATGATTATCATTTCCACATTATTATTCCTAAGTCCTTCGACTATATTATGCATCATCGCCAGTTTCTTACATCACTATCGAATTTCTATAAATAACCTAAATCACTACAGTATTGAGGGTACAGCAAAAAAAGTTGGTATTTAAGTTATTTTCAGCAATTCTCAACTAATATTTCATATTTTTAGAAATCTTATTTCAGTAATATTTCAAAGTTTTTTATTGTATGAAGCCATTTTGTTATGTTAAGTGTATCTCGATGTTTATATTTTTATATGCGTATTACATCTCTGATAACATATAATATGTTATCAGTCGACAAGATAACAAAAAGCAACGATAGTTCAAAAAACATAAAACAGAAAAAAATGCGGAATTTTGGTAGCAATATCCTGAATTTCTGCAGAACTGTATTCATTCATAAGTAAAATAAGCATAAATCAAGAAACAAAACCAGTATAAATCTGCAAGCTACATACAAAAGAAAAGTGCAGCATTTCAAAATTTATTTACAAAGAAAATTTTAGCTCTCAATAGTATAGAATCAGCAAAGTTAACTTAAATATTTCCAGTATTTCGGGAGTAAATTTGAGTTTGAAGAAGAAGATGAAGTTCCATTCTTTCATAATAAATGCATGCCATTAAGCAATTTATGTTGCATAAAAGTTATCTATATCAGAAATATTCAAATAAAATAATATATCCCCTACTCCTAAAACGATCATCAAATTGTCTTATCTATTATAAATTATTTCAGGAAAAGATAACAAAACATGTGAGTATTTACAGAGTAAAAGCAATATGTAAATGGGAATGGTATGGTACATTGCTGAAGGTATGTCACCCGAAAGTTATTTGAAGTATACAAAAAATCGTAGCATGTAACCAGCAGACTCTTATTGAATCATCATTATAATAGATATATAGCTTGATAAGTGAGGTAATATCGAGCTGTTTATCCATGATAACAACGGATAATTTGCCTGTAATAATAATGTGCTAAGAGTAAAACTTGAGATTTCCTAATGTGCTAACGCTAAAACAAAAATAAATTTACTAATTTACAATAAATTGAGATAATTGTTAATTGTCCTGTATATCATAAGTTGAATGTATGATTTTTCACTATTTTTTGAGATTTTTTTTAGCTAATTACTTTTGAAGTATGTCAAATACGATAAATTTAAAACCAGGCTTTTAGCTTCATCCCCTCCCTCATAAACAAAAATGTCAAAAAATGTGGAAGAGGCAAGAAGACATTGATCTTTCATAGTTTTACAAAAATGATTTATTATGCGCAAAACAAACCTGAAAAGGACCCAAACTTGGGATGGATGACAATTAGGGGGTTAAGCAACTTCAAATAACAGAAGAAGAAGAAGAAAAGGATTATGCGAAAACGGGGGAAATGGCAAACAACAAAGACGAATATTTGCGGTAAGACAGAGTGATTATAAAATTTAGAGTAAAGAATTTAGAACCGTAAGCAGAAAGGACGCTAGAGCTTGAAAAAAAAAGAATTAGGGAAAAAAATACAAGTAAGGTAAAGAAAATAAATTATCCAATTCTATAGCAAAAATGAGAGGAATTACAAAAATTTACCTAGCTCAGACATGCAAAAACTAGATTCTTTGATTTTAAATTCCGATCAAGCTTCAATCTTGACACCATAGAGAATCTTCTTCTTTCTTTCTATAAGTAATCCAAAATAACTGTGTACTTGAGCTAGGTGAATCTTGAAATGGTGAAATTTTAAAGGCCAAAATCAAAAAGAATGTTATAAAAACAAGTCGTTTGAGAAAACATTTTTAACACGCATCACTTAAAGATATTTGCATATTTTCAATGAAAATATACCCATTTAATTTTATGATAAATAGCAGAGGAAAAAACTACCAACTTCTCCCGGATATTTATTAACAGATGGTTTTTTTTTTTGTTGTAATCTTCAAGAAGAGCATAAAATAAGAAAGAACGATTAAAGTGCTTCCATTGTTCGAGTTATTTTTTTAGAAAAGAACTAGAATTGCTCGTAATGTAAATTATTGGATCATCAATTAAGTAGCATGCTACTTTTTACTTATCAAACATTATGGACGAAAGTCATTCATGGTGACAATATATGTATTATAACTACTAGTCAAAACTCCATGAATTTGTAGTGAATAATGAGAACTACACAATCCCATAATTTTCTTAAAACGAAACGGAAATGATACTACTAACCAAAAAAAGACAATTCACGAACAAAAGGCACGAGACAGAAACAAAGAAAAGAGACATAAAACGAAAACAAGGAAAAGAGACACAAGAAGAAAGGAAAAGAAGAAAAAAGAAAGCAAGAAAAGTAAACGAAAAAGACCATTTTTAATTGTGGAGAAAAAAACAAAAAAAAAAAAAATGAGAAAAAATGCCTGAGTAAAATATTTACAACGATTATCGAACAATGAAAAAAGAGATGGTTAACTGAGAGAAGCAAGAAAGAAATTATACCAAAAAAAATATTGGAAAACCGGCATCGCAAAACAGAGGAAAACAATATCAACAATTCAATGTAGACCAAAAGGAGAAACAAATAGTTGCTTATAATAAAGAAAACGGAATAAAAACATTTGTATATACATATATGTTCATTTCGCCACCAAATAAACGAGTGAAAAAAAAAAAAACAAATAACATATATGAATTAAATAGAAACCAGTGTCATATTGAGAGAGACGCATCTCGGTTTGTAATTTTTGATCATCGACCTAAAATAGTCTCTGATAATAGTTCACCTAGAGTTGACTTTCAGACCAGTCTTCGATAGTAGAGTAAGTCGACCTAAGAAAGATTTAATTTTTTGAGAAATTTGGATATTACTAACATTTGGAGAAAACTTGGGCTCGCAATCTGAGAGTTAAGTTTAGATTCAAGAATAAACTGACTCAGCTCAAAGCAATTTTTAAGTTATGGTTATAGGAAAATAACGCTATAAGCAATAACAGTGCTATAATGTGTAAAATTACTTTGTCAGCAATAATTTCAAAATTTTTTGCAACAAACAATAACAATTTTTGTGAAGACCAAGTATATTTCTTTGCAAATAATTTAAATTCCTCAAGGTATTTTTGAACCAAAAACAATCAATGTATAATGGTGAGTGTTAGCTGAAACCAGCTCTTGTTTTAAATTAGAAAATTTTCCTCAAAAACTATGCAGTCTACGGAATTTTTGTGCAGAGTTTAATTGCAAGAAAATGCTTCCTCTTTTCTTCAAAAAATAAAGCGAAATTCAAGTGAAACACCAACCACTGTTTGAAGATAAACTTATTTTGTCGGTGCCATAGGATCAGCTGGAGCTTCATCGCTGTGCAGAGAATCAGTTGTAGAATCATTTCTATTCCCAGAAGGTTCCATCAGCGGAGTCTCCTCAACAACTGCTAATGATGATGGCAATTTTCGGTTAACATCTTTGTCCCGTACCATGAAATTTTCTTCCATGTGTCGGACAATCAAACGTAACGCTTCCACATGATCCTCCATTTCCTGAAATATACGTAAAATGGTCAATTCAAACAGAGATGATGCAAAAGCATACTTTTAAAAAATCCTGCAAATATAGCTGAATTCTAGGAGAGAAATTACATTTAAAACTCCATCCAATGAGTCCATATGTTTCGGACTAATTACTGTAAAAGGGAACGCGAGCGCCCAACAAGCACTGACAAGTGACGAAGCACGAGCTTCCAGCAGACGTACGTCTACCTGAAAATGATATTCGTTAAATCATCCAAAACAGCTCGCTATAAATTAATTTTCATTATCCATTAAAACAACTCATATAGTTATAAGTCTTCCACAAAATGAACCATTGTAGCTAATTTATTGTGAATAAAATTTGATGGCGGATTAGTCGTGATTGTGGCAAATATAATTAGAACTACTATAATAGAGTTGTTTAATAAAAATAGGTAGAAACTTTGTTTTTCTCCCTACCTTTCCCATTTTTGCTCTCATTGACTCCGAATATCGTTGAAGTTGAAGAAAAAGAAATTGAATAACTATAAATTAACTACACCTGGCTAGCAGCTACTGTTCGTATCAAGTCATCGAAACGAGGCATAATTCGCGCGGTAGCTGTAACTACCTGCTCATTAAGTTTTGGTGCAATTGAATTAAGCTGAATAATGGAAAGTTTTTCAGTCAAAGCATGGCACAATTTCAAAACTACAACGCAATGCTGCAGCATTCCGGAGACATCATAAATCCATTGGTTGCTATCCAGAACTTGGGCTGAAACAAATAATATTTCAGTTTAAAAAGATTTAGAATCAACATTTTAGACAACAGAAAACCCAAAATTCAATTTGAATCACAATGCTGGGTATAATTGAGCGTCAACTTGATCTGCATTAGGAAACTACAGAAAGTAAAAATGCAGAACTTGTTTGACTAATATTCTATTGTTTGCCTATCAAGCTTAACGTTTGATAAGCATACAAGCATACATCTTCTTCTTACTCTTTCTATAACTTCAAAAAATAATTTTTTCTAAGTAACTTTAAATAATTTTTAGCAAGCTTGAAACCACCAATTTTAATTTTCATAACTCTAATGATCTCAACAATGACTTCTAAAAACATTTTACAACTTTTCGTTCGTCGAAATAAAAATTATTTTTCAAGGCTCAATTTCTATTTTATTTCACTAGTCTTAAGTTTTCTGTACACTAAATAATTATATAATCAGTTACAAAATCTGAGCCTGAAGGCTCTCCGGGAACTGGAAGGATCAGGCATTGTTGAAACGCAACCTTAGCCCGTTTATTAATCTCAAAAACTAATATTGATATAACCCCTAACCCAGTATACGGCAAATGCAGTGTCTAAGTTTAATATACTTATAGTTATGTCAATATCAGTGAGTTCAACAAACGGATGGCAATGACAGAGGTACGAACAACTTTTTTGTCAGGTTTTGAAATACAGCGTTTGGATTCTTCGAATTTTGCATTAAAATATTAAATTTGTAGTTCATATTTATATGGTCACTTTATCATATGTCTAAAGATAAAGACAAGAAAATATATGAAAAATTTTCTCAGATACAAGGTTAAGTAAATGTTACCAATAAGAGGTCCAAGCTGCACCACACTTTCTACATTTTCGTTATTAACTTTAGTGAAACGCAATGATGTCATTGCCGCACGCAAACGTTCCCTTGCCTGTATACGTCGTCGACACATAACAATCAGGATAAATGATGAAAAACAAAACACAGAAGCTAACACAAACAATGCCAAATAAACCACTACTTCCATTCTAAAATAAGAAAATCAAATAATTTTAAAAAAACATTTCCCTGTCGATTAATTATAATTTTATAGGCTTTTATTTCGAACTATTAGTGTCAATAAACATTTACTTCGTTAATTATTTTTTGAAAATGAAATTCGATGTTAATAACATTTATTACTAAAATAATGGCTTAAAAATATAAAAATTAAAGCAAGCTAAGAATGTTACAAGTTTGAATTTTTTTAAATGTCCATATAATGTTTTTAATCAATGAAATGCGTGCTATTTACCCATTTATTTCATTCAGTGTATTGTGTTACCAACTGCAGCTGACATCGAGCATCGAAAAGTCCCGGATAAGAGAGTTAATTTCACTTATAGTGAACATGCATAGAACACTGAAGTGATATTTGAAAATGTGCATACCTCCGATTACTTCTACTAAGTAGTAACTTTTCTTTACTAATATTTATTATCACTCATTTCTGAGAGGCTATAATTTTTTAAAAAGATGGTAAAATATGTAGCGAGAAGAATTTGCACTAAAAATAAAATTGAACTCGCAAAATATTCTTCAATCTTACCGCTTTCAGATCGTTTTAAATCGATGAATTTCAAAATGATCTTCTGCAAATGTATGAAAATCTGTTCCTTGATACTGTAGCAATCAGAAGGTTATTGAACGGATAGCTTCAAGTATTTCAGTCGTGTGTTACTCAAAATTTATCTGCAAAAGATAAAAATTTTTTAAAAGTTAAAAATATCGATGATCAGATAGGAATAGCATAACAGGTTAGCCCACGATTCGAGACGTATAAATAAATGAACTACGACACATTTTCGACAGGTTATCACCGTGTGTGACACAATGATAACCCTGACAAAAAGGACCACTATTTGTCATAGACAAAGTTCAGTGCAATAAAAAGCCATACGTAAATGCCACTGTTTCAAGCGACCTACCAATAATTAAAGCTATCCATATTTCTGAAAACCAAACTGATATTTGAACAAAATTTGTTTAAAATTTTGAAAAATGGCATTAAAAAATCCATAAATTAACTACATGTGTAAAAATACAAGGATAACATCTGATTGTCTATTCGTACCTACGTATGTATGTATGCGTGTATGTGTGTGTGTGTGTATGTGTGTGTATATATGTATGTATGTATGTGTGTATGTATGAATACATATTTATAGACACCTTATGCATGTATATCATGTTTTATGCGGTGAAGTATAATCAGCACCCGATCATCTGTCATTGGTAGGGTGAAGATGGTGGAGTAGGGTAAATGTGAGCAATTCCATCCTAACTACTACGACGACGGCGACGAGAGCAACCATCTTTCTTCCTTACAACCCTCCCGAACAAATGTGCCATCCAACGACATCAAGGCTACATTTTTCACGATACGTAAAAAACACATAATTTTTTATTTTTCAACAATTTCCCTCTGTTTTCTTCCCTCCTTACATTCCATTCCAAGGATATATTTTACAACTGTTTCTTTGCCTTCAACTATCCACCTGAATAATAGCACTGGCTATCCAGAGGCTCAGGATGTCAACTATTTAAACTATTGATTCTAATCCTCTATTCATTAGGCTATACGAATTTTGAAAAATAACGACATTTCAGACAGTGCCAGTGCACAAATGAATCAAGACACTACTTTAAGAATATCAATGAGATTGAGGATTGTAAGTTTGAAAGAAAAATAAACTGAAACAGACAAAGAGCCATAAATGTACTATGGCATTTCTTCATCAATATATCACCACTGGTTAGGCCTAAATTACATGTATTTTAAATTAGAATCAATCCCCATGCATATAAAAAGCCTATTCGAAAGCAGTTGTAAAATAAATTGATTTGAGACTAATGGTTATAAAAGGATGAGATGATAGCTATCTTTCCATCTTTCTATTCAAAATAAGTTGCCTAATATTATCTTTCTTTTGCATATTTGCATTAACTAATGAATCATTCAAGACAATATTTGTCAAAATACGCATTGCCTTCAATGACGTTCAAAATATTTATTAAGTTTGTTCCATTATTTAAATTCATTTATGTGTATGTTTCTCATGTGAAAGGCAATTGAGAATATTTAGAATAAAGTAGTCTTACACAGCAAGATATTCGTGCTTAAATCGAATTGGAAAACCCTATCTAAGATTTTTTTTTGCTCAGCATATCCTTCTGTTATGATCTTGTTAGGAAATATCAATTACATAAGATTGCATCATAACTTCAAAATGCAATATTTCAGGAAATATGTGACTGAAGAAATTGTAGTTTGATAAACCTGCAGCTCTTTTAAGTAATAAGTAGAAAAAATCAATCTAAATTAGGCTCGAAAAAGAGAGAATTTTAAAGTAACTAGAGAGAGTAATCCATGATAATTGATTTTAATCAGTGCTAATTCAACATTAATATTGTGTCAAATTAGCAATGAGTACAAGAGAAATATATTATTTCAAAGTAAAAGTAATTTAAAATGTAGATTCTCAACCTTATCAATAACCCCGTTGAAAGGAATGTGCGATCGGCTTAAGTCTTGGGAAAGGTAACACTGATGCAATTACTTTTATCAATTCAAACCACCTTCCTCTTTTCTCTAGCTTCATTCTCATTTCAAACTTACTGCTACCTGAAATGAAACTCCTAATGAATTTTACACACACACACAAAAAAAAATGGAAACGTCAACTACCCAATTTCGAATCATCAGATGAACCAGACGAAGATTTTAAGTCTCATTTTACACCACTTGGTAAAAGCCATAAAATTGTTATAACATCAATTAAGATTTCTTGCTTACGCAATAAGCATCTTCAAGGCAATATTTAATGTAACACATTAAAAACTAATTGATTTATTCAGTCGATAGCTTCGCCAAATCTATTGCCGTAATAATGTCCGTTCAACGCTCAGAAACATTTCTGGGAAAGTAAATTTTGCAGAAATTTCTTACTCCCTTAGTTTCAATTGTCCTTGATTCTTCATTATAATATACTCAACATCACTCAGAGATGCTGTAAAAAACCAGAATATCTTAAGAAATACAAAATGACAAGTCATCTAAAATATGAATCAAAAAAAACTAAACTAAAGTTCAACACATTCCGTCAGGGAACAGGATGGACTTTTCCTTCCCACAGCCAAAAGCAATGACGTAAGTAGTGCAAAGTTTATCTTTCTCCTTCTTCTATAAAAAAAAAAAAAGAAAAAAACTAAGAAAAAAAGACACAATTCATTCCGTACTTTTAAAATAAATGCAAAATGATAACAAAATTGAGAAAAGAACAATCTGCAACGATGATTCGATGATTAAGCTTCTCTTACATGGCGTAACTTTACGTGTTATACTTTTCTCAAACTATTTGTTGAATGATATCAGCAAAATTAAAATAAACTTTTTAATTTATTGTAACGCTTACGAAAAAGATTAAATCCAAAAAAAGATGTGTGAAATGAGGTGTAAAGCTTTACGCATATTATAAACGTGGTAATGCTAACGGACTCTATTCATGGCCTTTTTCTAAATTATTTTGATCAAATCATTTCGACTTTTTTATATGAGACAGACTGCAGATTTAATGATTTCTGTCATTCACTTTAATAATATATTTACACCCCAAACCAAAGTTTAACTTACTCAATATCTTCTAATCCGACCCCAAAAAATTTTAATTTTGCTTTCCTAAAATTTTTACTAAATTACATATGGGTTTAATAACTTCAATAATATTTGGGAGCTTTCTTAACATCTACAGTATACTTTTTAAATGACCTATAAAAATTATAGCCCTCGGTATAAGAACAAAATGAGCTCTCCGCAATACCAATCCAAAAATTAAAAAAAAGAAACATCCAGAAATCAAAATCTCAATTTTAGTTGAAAAAAGGTCAAGTACCGACCGATAACAATTGCGATATAACGCAACGAAAATCAAAAATTGAAAATTTTTAACACTGATTGACATAAAAGTATTTATTGATAAAGACAAAACACAAGTAAAACAATGAGCGACTGATGATTAAATTGATCCCGTTCAAAATATTTTAGAGCATGCAAAAAATGTAAAAACAGAAATTTACTAAAACAAAAGCATTAAGAATATTAGTGCAATAGGATATTTTATGATGAAAAGTGATAATGCAGTATGATATTGGAAAATCAAGAATATTGATAAAGCAAGGATTATGAACACGTCAATATAGAAAGGCCAAAAAGGTACAAAAAACCAAAACACAACTGCTGGCAGTTTGCATATTTTTTTCATTCGCTAAATAATAACAAATTCCTAAGTGAAACTGTTAATATTTTAAAACATCCATGTCAGCTTGAATAATTCACTGCTAGCGTGTTCGTATTATTTTGAGAAAAAAGTAAAAAAAAAGAAATAGAAGGAATTTCAGTTTAAAAGTCAAACCACTGATATCCATATCTCTTCATTAGATATGCGAAAAAAAAAAATCAATCGAAATATGCTTCCAATGGCAAGAATGCATCATGACGCATATTCTCCCGAAGGTAAAGTTGTGTTTCATAAACATCGTCATGTTTCGGTCTACGAACAAACTGTAAAATTAAGTACTAAGCTTGATTTAATATTAAGTTCAATCAAAACAATTTCAGAACTTTATTTTACGAGTGTTAACTGAAAACTTCTCAATCTTACTGCCCTGAAGAAAATCTTCATTAGTGGTGTTTCAAAAATTTCTTAAAACGAACTACTTTACGAAAGTGTGAATGTAGAAATTTAAAAAATTACAAGCAGTGGCTTACGAGAAGTTTAAAGGTCGAATCAATTGGAAACTTTCTTTTGAAAGCGTCAACAACCTCAGTCGTCAATTCCACTTGAAAAGCGCCTAAAAACATGAAAAATTGAGAAAAAGGCAAGAGATAATTCAGGTAAATGTGTCAGAAATATTAATTAGTTGGGGGGGAAAAGTTGATTAAGAGAAAAAGTATAACGATTTCTTGCTCAGCACGATGCGAGAGTGGCAAAGATTCAGCATTACTAAAGTTTCAAAGCAAGCTGAAACAACACTACCAAGTAATGACCGACGAAAACCGTGTAACAGTTCGAACAAATAATCAGATTTCAAACAATAAGTGACTGAAATAAACACTTACCAAGAATAGCGCAATGAATTGCAGCCATCGGTAGCTGGGCATGTTGCTGAAGCATTGGTGTAATTTCTCTTCTTGAAATCATAAGATATCCACCAAAGTCAACTAAAAACACATGGCATATATTTCCAACTGAAGACTCCAGCAAGGCTCGATAAAATTGACCATTCTTCAGAACCATACATGGCTCACCTTCTTCAACCTAAAACAGCACTATCAAAGAACTAACAGTATAAGTGGAAAATGGAGAAGAAACCGATAACCAAAAGTGGAAAAATCAACTACTTCTTTTGATAACTATTGCAACATCAAGCCACATAAAACCATACCAAATGGTAAGTTAAATGGAGTACTCTGACGCAAGCATTATAAGCCCCTTATTTAGAATTATGATAATGTCTAGAATGCAAACGAGCAACCAAAAAAAAGACACGCTGCCATCGTAATGAATTTTGACACATCTTTTTTTCCCGTTACAGCAAATTTCATTATTTTAAAAACTTAACCTTCCGACCGATAAGAGATTTGTAGTTTTGTTCACGTATACTTCGCTCCAATAAACTATATTTCCTTTCTTCATTTACAAATGTTACGTAAAAGTCACGCTGTGACACAACCCAAGTGATCTAAAATTTTAGTAGGTAAATATGAATAGGACAAAGAAATACTGTTAATGAGGCCTCTAAGACGCAAGCAGAAAAGTAGAGAAATGAAGGGAATGAGAAATCACTTCGAAATGTAGAGGATTTGAATTAAATTCGAGGAGCATAAAGTCCACGTATATTAAGCATATTATTTCTGAGGTTCATGTAATATTCTTATACATACCTTAACCTTTGTCAACTGTTTGGAAGGTGGTGTTTTATGTGGTATGAGATCATTTCTTTTCGCATATATACTACTGAAATAAAATTTTCAAAAAACTCCGGAAAATTTCACTCCCATCATTTTAACAAAAAATTTAAGGGATTCAAACCTAAAAAAATTGATAGAAATTTGAATCTACTCATCAGAAAAGTCAGACGATATGCAAACAAGCCTGAATGTAATTAGATCAAATCTTTACAAACCTTGGATCTAATTTTATCACTGACGTCTGTCGAAGACCGTAATTATGTGGCGTGCTGTTAACTGGAACTAAATTGAAATTCAATCTTATTGGAATATTGTAAACAAATTGTAAAACTATTTGCTTATGACCATAAGATTATGAGTCTTTTAAAAACTACGATCTTCAATTTCCGTACTTTTCATGTTTTAAAGTTTATTGAACTTACTACAATGTATTTATAAAGATGTATGGAAACATACGGAATTATCAATTACAGAATTTTTACATTATAGTAAGATCTTTTAACTACTAAGTATTGCAAATCTCTCAGAAAATTTTGGACTAAATGCTAGGAAAACTTACATCGTCTTTGTTCCAACTCATCCTCATCATTAGAACTATCGCATGAAAAATCTGGCGATGGTACCACTCTGTAAAATTAATAAAACTTCATAACTAATTTTAAACAAGGTCGAAAAACATCGGAGAATTAATGGGTTTGAAAATGTATGGCACTGAAATGATAAAATTATGTAGAAGCATGTATGCCACTCGGATACTCAGATCCAAAGAAAAGATACATTTTTAGGGATAGAAAATAAAATAAATTCAAGGAACAAAAATTACAAAAAGTTAAGGTCAAGATGACTTTGAGTACAACTGCAAACTAACATTCCTGAGTATCTCTGCTGTTCAGAAGTTTTAAAAACGCTCTCCATTGAATGTATTGCTTTCTTTTCTTTATTTGGTGGAAAGTTTTCTGAAATAAGTCAGCAAAAGTAGCACTGGAAACTTAAAAGTCATCTTTGAACTACACTGGTTAGTATTCAAACAAATAAACAGTGGTACCAGAAAATCGGGAATCAAATAAAGAGTTGTTTTTCTACGTTATTTCATTTTTCTTTACAAAATTTATATGCATTTAAGGACTGTGTTTTTGTACAATCAAACACTGTAAGTTGAAGCTATAAAAATAATCCCTTCACTGCTGAATTAATATCTTCTAACAAGGGTTGCCTGAACCTGAAATATTTTTGAAAGAAGCGAAGCACCGCTTAAAGTTTCGGAACGACAGCCAATAACATATTACTTATTACTGTAGATCACCTGAATTATTCACAACATTCGAGAAACGCGAACTGTTAGATTTACATCTGCAAAAATCATCTGCTAAGTATTGGATATCAGGATAACCATTAAACATCTGATTAACAAAATGTTGTCGTTCATATATGCTGGTATCTTCACCGCTGGAATTATTTGACAAATGCAACTGCTCACCTGA
This sequence comes from Dipetalonema caudispina, assembly GCA_013365325.1. NCBI lineage: Eukaryota > Metazoa > Nematoda > Chromadorea > Rhabditida > Onchocercidae > Dipetalonema > Dipetalonema caudispina. The sequence continues at coordinate 326,829 of JABVXV010000029.1, read as the reverse complement.
AAGTTGACAGCAGAAAATATCTCTAGACATGGTAGCTATACATCTTATTGGAAGGCATGAAACACATCTGTAATCTCTAAAGACTGATGGATTCCAATCGAGATATAAGAGATAGACCCAAATGAATTTCGATAAATTTAGAAATGAATTCCGCAATGCTAAGTGAAACAATAAACATGATATTTACAGATTTCACCTTCACTTTTTTTAAAGCAAAAGTTTATTAGTTTTAAAAGTCACTATTTCATCCCATCCTAGAGGAATGCAAGAACTTTTCGAGAAATACAGCTTAGTAGTACCTCAAACTATTGTTTCAGCAAAAGCAGTAAAACCAAAATAGTCTTCAATAACTTTAAAAAATAAGGTTGTCGCTTCCAATCAGCATCCCTAAAGGAATACATATTGATCTTGCCCCTATGGTAAGATTAAATTGGAATTTTTACCTTCGGTTACTTTTTTCATTTTCAGACATTCTTAATCAAAGAACAAAGATTACTTACTTTCATTGCTTAGCATTTCTGTTGTTTCCTGAAACTGTTCAAAACATTGAGGAATAATGAAGGGACGATGCAATTCAGAATTATTGAATCGTTTTCGAAAGCTCTATCTTCATTATTTTGGAAAGAAAATACCAATAAAAATTTGAATAAAATTCGATAATTTGCAGATATATAAATACAAGAAAGTTCAAGCTTTCATTTGCATATGGTTTTAGGAACCACCAACCAATGTGGTTTTTATTTTCGCAAAATAACGACATTTTTTGAATATTTGCTTGATTTCATCTTTATTATGCTGGATTTAATTTTGTCTCATGTTCGCAACTATTGGCACGATGAAAAAGGAATTGTCCGAAAAAAAGTATCGAGAAATACACAGCTTAAAGAGATAAGAACTGAAGCCATTTAAGCATCTTAATATACACCATTCTTTATCGGATGGTATTCAACGTCACAGCTAGTTTTTAAATTTCGGCTTATTTTATTTTAGTAGGAGAAGTTAGCCTTGCCTTGGACTCTGCTGCAGGAGATAAGGCAGCATGCGTTAGGATATGCGCAGGTACAATGGAGCAGTGATAATCCCTAAAATAAAGCCTTAACTGATTAGATCAAAGATTTAAGGGATTTGAAAAGTAATACTACTTACTTCCAGTAAACTGCTTATCTCCTTTGAATTTTTTCAAAAGCGAAAAATCTTCGAAATTTCAAGTTCCAAATTTCACTGGACGACTATTAAAAGCAACAGCTGATGTGAGAATTTGAATTTATATAATTGAGTTTACAAAAAAAAAAAAAAACGTTTTCTCAATTATTTAAAACTAACTTTGCAGAGGACCCAGAATGATGCGACCTACAACTGCTATTATACATTTCATGATGATTTCCTGAAAATTTTAAAAACCGCTTTAAAAAGCCCACAGTATGTGTTTTCATTTCGCAAATTTATTTGTTAAACTTCACATATAGAAGCATAAAAGTCAACAAAACTGGAATTCAAGCGAAATATACCTGAAATTTGTGATGCATGCGACATTTTCTTGGAGTTCCTGTAATAATTTTGATTAAACAAAAAATTTTTGAAAAGCATAGCGACTATTTTTCTCGAATTTTCTAAGTGCCAAAAATCTGTCAGTAATGATACATGTCAAGAATATTTGTATGCTGGCTTTTTGGAAGAGATTTAAAACACTAGTAGTCAGAACGTCTTGTCCATGAATTAAGTCATCGATGACTACACATTTTAATTATGTAAATTTGCGAAGAATTCTGGAAAATAATGCTGACTTTATTACCAAAATTTCAACCTCACCTGATGCTGCCATATCTGAATGTATTGTGAAATTGTGTTCTTCCTTCACCTGAAACTCATAGCAGCTAAACCAGTTAATAATTTACATCAAATCTATTCGCTAAGATCCACTATCTTCGTCTACTCATCATAAGTAAAATTATATACAATCATATCATTCCAGTTCCTCTATCTCAAGTTATTGATATTTTTATTGATATAACGACAGAAATATGGGAATCTTTTCTTACAAGATCTGACTTACTGTAGAAAACTTAATGCAGAACCCTTCCCATTTGCGATACGTGAATAGATCGAAGCCGAATCGAATATCAGTTCCGGAAGCAAGCTAAGGAAACACTCGCAATTATTAGTCACCAAAACCATGAAGTTAAGCAGTCAATTCAACCAATGGGTGATTAAATGAAGTGCTCTGATGGTTAACAGAATCGGTCATTCAGGAAAATCCGAATGTATAATAATGACAGAGGTGTAACTAGGAAACTTGCTGCGCAGAATCACTGGACGGTTCAAAAGACAGAAAGCTCACTTCTGTTGCTTCCCGAAGTTATGAAAGTGTCCGGATGATCACGTATAGAATTTCCATCATTATTGTGAACCCTGCAGTATCTATCATTTAATACCCAACGTGTGAAAACCAGATAGCCTTCATTTGTCAAGACAATATTCTATCCCATTCTTTCAACTAGTAAAAAAGCACTCCATTTTGTTTTGCTTAACTATGTAGGACAGACGGTATTTGAATTACTTAACCACCGTTTTCGAGCAGAACATTAATACTTCCGTTAAAATATGCTTAAATTAGACGACAATGCTGGGAAAGAAAATTGATTCCAAATTCAGAAAATGATAAATATTTCAACTTACCGACTATCGCATTCGAAACTATCACTATCTGATTCTAAGGAAACCGAACAGTTTCTCTGAATAAAGGAAGCGCTATCCTGAAATTCAACGTAGTCAAAATAATGCAATTTGCCTATATAAATTAGGCATAAAATTTTTAAAACTCCTCTGCAGATTTCCTACCATTCCTAAACTTATCACTAAGTCCAAAAATAAAAGAACTGAAATTTCTACTTCTTCATCTATCAGAAATGCTCGACTTTCTCAAAGTGGTAGGAAACTTACAATCCTATTTAGGAAAGCTGCCTGAAATCAAATGATGCAATAATCCTACTCTCATTAAAAACTGTGTTGCAAAATATACCTTTCGTTGATGCAAGAAATCTTCGTGACTAGACGAAACGGATTTAATGGCATGCTGAGTGGGTTTCCCTGTTGCTTGTAGTGTTGCCTCACTCGATGGAATTTGTGGTAAATTTTCAACTAAATAAAATGATTCTTCACTATTTTTAAATCCATTTATATTCGCATAGCAAGTATTGCGACTGCGGTTATCAATAATGGAAATGTAGAAAACAACAATCATTATACGAAATAAAAGGAAATATTAAATATGACTGAAATCGTTTAAAAGAATTCTAAAAGCATGTTAAAAAGGCCATATTTTCAGCAGAAAACATTCACAAAAGCTATCATAATAAACTCGACCTGCAGCACTATTTATATATCTGACCTTATAAACATATGCAAGATGGTTTTCCATCAATATCACCCTTGAATTTAGTATTACTACTCAAATTATTTCAGAGTTAATTTCAATAAATATTAGAACTCAATTTATAACATTTCGATACTCTTACCATCAAATGGATTCGGAGGCAATCCCACCAGCAGCTGTTCTGTTTTAGTGAATTCTAAAAAAAAGCTTCTAAGTTTATCACTGAGAATTTAAAAAATTCGACAGTAATTAAAATAATTATTAGTACCAAAATTCACCAGAACGAAAAATAATCAACTGCTGAATTTGCTGGAAAACCATGGGATAATTACCCAAAACCAAATCTCCTGTATTTCTTAGCCTTAAGGAATTCTCTCAAGTGATTCTTCTCAGTTGAACTCTCTCAAATGACTCCGTCAATTGGCAGTAACATGTAAGCCTTAAAAGATTAGAATACCTTTGATAGCATCGATTGTTCCTTGCAATGATAATCGGAGCTTATGATATCTTGTTCTCAATACATTCCGAGCTTGCATCTCCTTCATACAGTCATCCGATAACTGTAAGTCAACTCTTTGACTCAAATAATTTACCAATTTAAATGACTAAATAGCCGCATCAATATGTGCGATTTCTAAACCTATCCCGTAAAATTTTTGAAGTTCAAAAGAAATACTTTTTTTTCTCACTTCTGTTTAATATAATCTAATTTCAATCGAAAAATTAAGCCTAAAGTCTTACAGCATAATTCATTTCTGAAACCATTTCACGCCAAAGATTCTGAATCTCCTTCTGTATATCGTCCATTGCCTGATATATATATATATAGAAGATATATTGAAAATTGTATTTTTTACGTTATCAATGAACTACAACATAGCACTTCATATCTCCATTACATAACCTACATTTTAGAATCACCGATCAAATTCACTTGCAACAAAAACTACAAAATCTTTATGTATACTAAAAAGGATTCAATTACTTGAAATTTAAATTATTAAAATTTATAAATGATAAGTGTAGAAGAGTTAATTCTGAAATGATCAGATAAACAAATACATTTCCGTGTAAGAGAAAAATTCCGCAATATTGCATATAAAATTAATAAAAGGCTGTTAAAGATCGATATGAACCGCGTGAAAAGTGGTCGCTATATGTTTAGGTGATCCGTGTGATACGATCAAGGAGTAGATTGAGTTGTCTATGAGTTTAGTTGATATTAGGAGTTGCAGTGAGTTAAGGTTTATTTATGATAAGAAGTTTAGCATTCATTTATGAGTTATATATCGATAGCTTAATTTAAAATCAAATTTAAATTTTAACTTTTTGTCAAACTTCTTCAGGATGTAGTTATCGTAAAAATTCACCCAGGTATTATATTATTAGTGATACATGGAATGGAATAATTGTAATATCCTTTATATACTGATAACTATCATTAGTTAATTGAACTGTATTAATAGTGGTATACAATTGTCACACAGCTGACAGTTCATCGTTTTTAGTTATCTTAATGACAGATTGCAATACCCCTTATTATATTTACCTTACTTCGGATATCGGCTGAATGAAAAAGGATTAGGCTGTTAATTGACTAAACGATATTTTCAGTTTATTAATCTCTTTTTTTTTGAGTAATCAATGTTTTCTGTAGTAGATAATTTAGTTTAATCCAATTCATGCAATTCACTGAAATATGCATATTTATGAAAAGTATTGAAATAATTGTTCAAATAAGAGGCGCTTTTATCTTGGAATATGTATTTATACATATGTGGAGTACGGATATGTGACAGTGAAGGACTTTTAATAGAAACAAATGAACAGTACACTTAGTGAAATTATGAAAGCAGCAAAACTTACGTAAGAATATCTAGAAATTTCGGTCTAAAACATGTAGGTATTCATATGAACTAGCAAGTTGTTTACTCATTATTTTCCTTAATCTAAATAGCATAATAGCTTGATTTTCCTACATTTCCAGCAGTTTCCATTCTTTTAAAATTATGACTAACGAGAATGGAAATAGGAATTAATGAATTATTTATTGTTTATTATTTCAAGTAAAATTGGTACTAAGATTTCTAAGCATTGGAAGATAGCAAGTACATGTTACTAGCTCATGTGAGACGAGATGAAGGAGATTATATTCAAGCTGAGTTATCATTCTAATCTCTGTCTACATCTCCCTACCTATCATTTCAATTTTATTTCGGTTACTTTCGGTGTTTGGCAAGAGACTGAACAAAGAGTTTATGTTCAGGTGAAATTTCAAGATCGATTTCCTATCCATATCATTTCAACAAAACTTTATTCCGAATTCTCTTACTTTCTCTTTTCACCAGTATGTCTGGTGAAAGTACAATTTGCTGCTGCTAAATGGGATTGAACATTCGACCTAGAAGATTATAGATTCGATCAATAACAGAAATTGTCCTTTTTTGTTAATCGTTTGTGGGAGTGGTTTGCTTCATCTTTACCTATGTAGCGTAATTATCTAAAGGAATATGAGAGGCATGAAGGTGTAGTACTGATTGTATGATCTATTGTGATCGATGCTTAGTACTCACGTTGCGACGATCTCGATGCTCAATATGTAGTCATTTCACATCTGTATCCCATAATTGTGTGACATACGATATTACGGTATCAGTAATGGTTTTTTTTTGCTCGATATAATTTGTTAAGATGTGAGATATACGGGCTTGCTTTAACTTTTTTTTAAAGCACACCGTACTGCAATACATTTCTATCATTCCTTCATAGCATGTGATGAATGATATTGAAGCCCACTCTCGGAAAAAGCTGAAAAGGTTGCTGATGCGTCTGTTTCATTTACGCTTCGTTTTTTGGGATTGTCTGTTTTTCTCTTTAGTTAATTTTATAATGCTCGACGTTCTGAATTATTGATTCTGGGAATGTTTAGTGTTATAAAATATTGTTTATAATACAATTCCTAAAAATGATTTCGATAAAGTTTGTAGAGCAATTCTTAATTTGTTCTTTTATTTGTTCTACTTTGAAGGTAATGTTTATCGTTAAAATGTTGAAAATGTTGGGAGTTCTGTTATATCAGTTCTTTTTTCAGGATCTAAACTTTTTTCCGAAACCTTAAAATTATTGATTACAGCAATGATTGGTGGTATTCAAAATTTGGAGGAAACTGAAAAGCTGGCTGATAAAGATTTCACTTTCGAGAAGCAGCAGGAACACCTTTTGATGAGTAAGCTTGTAGCAAATGGTAAATTACCAGTGAAACCACAGAGTACTTTTCTGCAGAAGAAATTACAGCAGCAAAGAGTATGTTTTGCTTCAAAATCCCATGGTTTTTAAGAACCACTAGAGAAGAACTTTGATTAGCCACTGATGTTTTTCAGAACTCCTAAAATTTGACATCTCATTTTCTCACTTTTTTTGCTCTTTTGTAATGTTGATAGAAAGATGCGTAATAGTATCAGGCTATTAAGATGACCAAATATCGGAGAGATATTATTTATAATTTGGAGTTAGTACCATGGTGTAGCTGGAGATTTTCCCTATTTTGCTTTTTATATTTTCATTGCACTTTGATTTCTTTTTTCTTTCGAATTTGATTTGTTTCTTACAGAAATTTTTTGATTCTGGAGACTATGCAATGAATAAACAAAAAACGAATAATTCATCAGCGAACTTGCCAGCCGCCAATTTACAGAACATTACACAAAAATCTGCTTCAGTTTCTTTAGCCATACAGGTATCTTCTACAAAAGTTTATCTCAGGAGATTAAAATAGATCTGTTGGTTTTGAAGTCCCTCATTTTCAGAAGTAGTTGGACTGTTAAATATCGTGGTTTTCATGAGTGAGAAGAAACTTTTACTATTTGCTCTATTAGATATAGCCTAATGTTCAAATCACCAATGAGATCTATAAATAAATAGTAAGCTCCGTATGTTTGCGAGGAAGGCTATATTCGGGGTCATCTTCGGCACATGTTCAAATCATCTGACGCGCAGATCACTTAAATACTACTTGTTAAAGTGTGAATACTATCAATGTAATCTGAATTTAGGAAAAAAAATTACAACCACCGTCTTTTCTCAATATTGTTTCTCGTACCCCTGGAATTTCATGTTGTTTTATTTTATTTCTTGTTTGTATATTTCAGGAAGAAGTGGATGCACCGCTTAAAATTGATGTTTCACCAACAGTAAGGGATGAATCATTGCTAATTCCTCGTCCAGACACAGTCCCACAGCGTAAATCATCGAACATTTACCCATCTGTACATAGTAAATTAAGCCCACAGCCGTATATTCACCACTCAACGCATGATAGCGATCCTCTCCCAGGACCCTAAAAAGTTTTTCTTAATGTATCTTGTGTTACATTAACACTCCTGCTTCTCTATTTTTTCCACTCAGCTATGTTTAGCCTAACCAAACAGCATTCTTGTGTAGGAGTTTAGAGTCTTTCAAGGTGATTTTTTTTTCTTTGGAGATTATTCAGAAATGATCTCAGATCTTGACACCACAAATCCCCGAAGATCCTGGAACTTCGAACAAAATGCAGAGTTACTTCCCCGAATATTATCAGAAATTAATTTTAAGTTTCCTTAAGAAATGCAAATTTTCGGGATTTCATTTCATATTGTTTATTAATTGCCTGATTTATCTAAAAATTTTGAAGCATGCTTGTGTGCTGTATGTCCGTGTTTTCACCGTTCTTTCGTAGGTTTTTCTTCATTCATGCCATGATTACTTTTTACTTTGTATGAAAAGCATTTAGTTGTCATTTATAGTCTTATAATTTGCTGCTTTGAAGGTAAAGGTCAATACAAAATTTATAAACGAAGGTAGAGATACTAACCATTAAATGTGGTTGGGTGTGTTTCACGAGAAAAACACGAGACTGGCTATAAACTAGTCGAACTGTAGAGTGCTTTCATTTGAAGTTTTGGTCATTTAGATGAACCCATGACAGAGAAATCATTAATAGCTTGCGCCATAGGCTCAAATGTCTCACTGAAATTCTGGAGCATGCGTTGTGACGAATTCTTCTTAGTTTTTACAATTTTGTTGCTACAGTCGCACTCGTGTATTTCTTGAAACTTTATTCTTGTTTCTATGTTACTCCGTGCCACTTATTAATGATCACTGTAAATGATTTTTTTTTTTAAATTCGTAATCTTGCAGTAAAACGGATTTTCCTGAAATTTTCAACACTTAATAAAATAACTGGTAACAGCCGTATTTTATGATATCTAAATGAGGATGAGTTTCAAGATCATACCATTTGTAAGGATTTAGTCACAGACCGACATGAAGTATATCATTTAGAAATATTAAAAAGTTTAGCCATAATATCTTGACAGTTGGTGATATTTTTATAACCATATCCATACAAAACTGTCCATAAAACTGTGTGGGTGGTCTCTTGCACTATTTTTACACTATTAATTCTATTTCTTGATATTTTTAATTATGCAACGTTAAACAGCAAACTGTTAAGTAAGTTGAACAATAAAACGAGCTATTCGAGCTTACGCAGTGATGACAAAGATAGTTCTCGGGGTTTTACTTAGAAATCTCAAAATATTTGCAATCCAAAAACACTCCAACTTGGAAATATAACTCTCCAACCAGTATAAAAGATATGAAAGCACAAAAACAGAAGCAAAAAGCATTCATAATTGTGACAATCAGTCGCAATTTTGACTTCATAACTATTATTGTTGAAATTTACTTTAAGACTGATATGATTTTTTTTAATGCATACCAAACTCAAATAACGTGGGTTATATTGTCTTTCCTTTTGAAACAGACTAAGGATCGACTGCTTACAATACGCTTTTCAATTGTTCATTTGAAAATGTCAAGAACGTCTTTCCTTCAAAATTAAGAACTTAAAACTGGACAGATTTATGATTAAAAACAGGATATTGAAGGATAAACTCTAATCATTTCATAGTGCATGCTTTAAAACACTTTTCATCTATTCCAAGTCCAGGTACTATTAAAAAGAAAAAAGTCCCTCCTGCTAAATAGTACCTTTGGCAAAATAACGATTAGAGGTTAATATTCATAACTGTTAGACTTATAAAATTATATTATTTCCCACTTTAAATAGCAAATGAAACCTTTTTTAAGCAGAACTATGATCGGAAAGCCAATATTGTTACATTAGTAAAAAAACAGTGATCCATGCTCAGCAAGAAAGATTCTATGTGCTTACACTAGAACTGCCAATTTTTAAGACGTGCAAAGAAGCAAGCTTCCAGGCATTGACAATTTCTGTGATACTTCGACAATTAACAGCCATGTTTAAACGTTTATCGAACTGTGTATTGATATCGACCAAGCTAACGCCACCGTATGACCACCGATCACGCCATATGGATGCCCTGGATTCCGGATAGTTTAGAGGTACCACTAATCGCAATGGCGGTACTAGGAGCTGAAAGTTGACGATTACAAGCGAAAACAGAAAACTATAAGTTAAAAAGCCAAAACTGCTGCAATGTGAAGATTTTTTGACGATCAAGCAAAGAGACCAACTAACTACTAAAATATCAATAAGATCATTGATTAGGGATAAAACCTTTCATAATGGCAAACTTACAATATCATTTTCGATAAATACTTGAATTTCTGTACAATCATCTGATATTGGGATAAATTCAGGGTCAAACCTAAATAGTATTTTTATTAAAAGATCAAGTAACTTTCGGAAATGTATTCATATTTAAATACCTTACTGTTAATTTAAAATCGAGCAAGAAGTGCACATATCAAGTGTACTATTAAGTATACAAATACTACCTATAATTGTATGGGCGAAGTTGATCTGATGCTTCTTGTGATAATTCCAGTCGTGAACCATCCTGACATATCACCGCTATGCGTTCTAAAACATAGTAAACCAATAATTTACCAAAAGTTTATAAACCTTGACCTCTAGTTTTGCAGACTATATATCAAGAAAGCTCAATTCTCATTAAATCAGTCCATAAACATGAGACAGTGCTAATTATGGTCGTTTATAAAAGTAAGCAAAATAATATTCCAGAAACAAACCATCGCAACCTTCCTCTTTTTTGATCCGTTTTGCAGGTATCACACCTTTATCTTCCCTACTTTTCGTTTTTTCTTCTTTAACCAAACTCATCACTTTTTCTGGAACTCTGAAATTTTAAAAGGAATCAAAAAATTTTAATAAACTTCATGCTAAGGTCAAATCTAAAGTCATTAAATAAAAGAATAATGGAGAGCAAGGCAAAATGAAACCATTAGTGTTGTGAGTATGCAAATAATACTGAATGCGACTGCTAATCAGTACAACATTAAAATGACTTCTTTCACCAGCTAGCATTGATAAATTTAAGGTCAAGTTGCTGGGATCCAATTAACCGAGATTTAAGATTCATACTAGGCAATAAATTCAACAGGTTTACTTTATAGCATACTGATGGAAGTCACCCCAAGGATCGGGAAGTGGTGTCTTCGTAGCATCGCCACTCTCCAAACGTAGAGCATCTATCAACGGAAAACAAAGCGAATCACGTTCGATTAAATTCCTCACACTAACAACCAACTTTTCCAGAAGTTTCAGTTCTACTTTCCTGCAAAACTAGAGTTTTGAACAAAATGGAATACGTTCATGAAACAGATAAAGAACAAGAGTGACGATGCACATTCGAAAATTTAGTTACTTCTAAACTTAATAAATTTATTTATTAAACATATTATAATTTAAATTTGAATGCAAATATGGATATAACAGGTTTTCGTAAGATATTAATGTTGCGAAAGTGATATCATATTGAAAATTTTACCGACGGTTTTCCATTATTTCAAGAAGACGCTCAAACTTCGACTTTGGTGCTTGTCCATCCAAACTATAAGAAAAAGAAGCCTTCAAATTCAAATGTGCATTAAAATAATACTCGAACAACTATACTAATGATTATTGCTTGGTTCAATTTTATTTGAAATTAATCCCTTCATAGCATCTGCTGGCAATAAAAACCTTTCCAAAATAACCAGCATGAAGATCCTTGGACTTGTCCACTGAATTAATTTCTCCATGTGATACAAAACTCAGATACTTGGAAAATAAAAATAAGTGGGAAATACCGATTTCTTTCTAGCAGTCTTTTGATATGTTCATGATAAGGCTTCAGTAACTCTAGCTTCTGGCTGTAAAGTGGTTCATCTGAGCTTTTGTCACTTTCACTACCTGCTGTACTGTGTGTCGGAGCCGCGCTTTCTAAAGCAGGAGGATCGATTAGATTTTATAACAAATCTTTTTGTGCTTAAGTTATTTTTTCAAAATCTTTTGAAAATTAAAGAACTTTATTACCAGGATGATGCTGCGTGTAAATTGCGGATGGAACACTGCTTGGACCTTTATGATGCAGTGAAGAAGTCTGCTGCACAGCTGGTCCTACAGATGATGGCTGAGTAAGAGAAATTTGTTGCTGTGAGTTATAATTTTGGACATTTCCGGGATCTTGCGATTGATATTGCATATTTTGAGGACCATTCATACTACTTCCCATATAATGATTTGGCATGCGTCTGAAATTTTGTTTAAAATTGTCTCAATTCACACAAACTCGAAACTAAAATTGTATATTCTATCCTAAAATTCTTCAACTGCATAAAAATTAAATTCTTAACTTCACAAAGTTATGAATCCCTAACATTCCATGCCTCCATATGGTCTTCCATTAAACTTCCCATTCATTAGTACTTTCCTCAAAACTTACTGTACAGAAACCTGCGTTGGTCCCATTTGTCCCATACCAGTTTGCAACGAAACGCTTTGAGCTGGATATGGTACTGGACCGCCTTGTACAGTTCCCATACGTACCATTTGTGTATTTCCTTTAAAAAAAATTAATCATTAGACAAATAAATTTCCCAAATGGATCATCTCTAATTTTTTTCGAATCACTTTGGAATTATTTTCATCTTGAAGTTTACAATTAAATCTGCCAACGTAACAAACCTTGAGACATACCAACTTGCTGATTTAGCCCAACACTAATCATCATCCCACCAGCATTCATCGTGCCTTGCCCTGGATACTGTTGTGTTAGCTGCAAATCAGAATCGCAATGAAAAAATCCAAAACTTTAAAACTGAAATAAGCTAAGCTTTCTAAATATAATTAACAAATATGAAATCGAAATCAATTTCCTGAGAATTTTCGCAAGCATATCTAGGAAGACCCACTACAAGTTGTGGTTCTTAAAATTGTAGATGTCCAGTACTTCCCACTGTGTCTTCAAAATATCGCATGTAAAACCATCTACCAAACAAACATATGGTACGGCATTAAGATTTTTCAACTATTCATCAAACTGATTCAAACACTAGGTAATCTGATCTAATTCAATTTTAGAAACTAATTAATAAGGCGTCAATTTTGGAAACTAATTAATAAGGCTCTCTCACCCGAACACGTCCCTGTATAAATCCTAGAGCAACTTGTCGTTTTTTTTCAGCATTTGTTTCTGCATTAATTTGTTGTTGAGCCATTTGTTGTACTTCGGGTGGTAAGCGTGATAACGCATCGCTCATTGTCCTAAAAAGAGTATCGAAGAGGATCAACCATTCCGCAATTTCCAGATTTTGAAGAATTCTCCGAATTTTGACACCGAGAAGATCGATTAAATATAGAAGAAACCAAATACACTCTTTTAAAATGCAAGTAACATACAGTAGTCTTGGCTGCATTTGTGGATTCTGTACATACTGTCCAGATGCGATTTGTACTGGTTGCTGACCGGGCTGCATCATCGCCATACCATATCTGTAATTTAACTGAATCAATTCATAATAGGATTAAATTAAATATTTCACTTTCCAGAATAGTCGGAATTTCTGCAGATTACCAAAACAATCAGTTTGCTTATACCTCACCAATTTAATTAATAAATTCGAAATTATTCTATCCAACCCAACTTATACATTTCATATCATCAGGCAATCCAAGAAATGAAGATATATTTCCTCGGAAATTTTATGAGTGTAAATAGGAAGCTGAGGCGTAATAAATGACTGTAATAACCCCGAATCATTGATTGCTTAATTATTAAAAATTGTGAAGATAAAACAAACAATCTAATAGTTGGTATTCGCGAGTCTTTTCGCACGAAAAAATCAGAGGGCATACTGAACTGAACTATCAGACATTTTGCAGTAATCTTAGTGACTTTTTTTCTGAACAGACTTGAACAAACACTAATAAAATTAATATATTTTTCAAAAAGAAAACATACTGATATCGATTCTACAATTACGTTCGGATAAGTTGAAAATATCCTAAATTAAAAACAAGTTTTGGTAAAAAAAAAAAACAGCCAATGACAGTAAAAAAATTAACGGCATTTACCTTTGCTGCCGATGCATATGCTGCGGTGTCACAGTTGTTGGCACAGAGATCTGTAAACCATAGAAATTTGCTAAACGACTGAGTGATTAGCCTGACTATTAACTTGTTTAAATTTCATTCCTTTCACTCATTAATTCTCTCTACTGTCCCATTTTTATAATGATAACAGTAAATGAATCAAAATGGACAATTTGACGAATGATTCGGTACGTTCATTTGTTACTAACAAAAAAAAAAAAAAAAAAAAAAAAGCCGATCATAAATTAATGAAATTGTGGACCAACAAATAAGTAAATATGATCAGCGAAAATAAAACTGTAATTTAAACTAAATATATTTGTAGCTTAAAATAGCATTTAATATATCTACAATTTAAAGCAGTAATTGATATATTCGTAATTTAAAATAATAACTAATATATCTGTGATTTGAAATTTATTATTTCAATATTATTTATTAATAAAAGCAATGGATGTTCATAATTTAATTAAATTGAATAAGCAATATTAAATTTGATCCTTTCATTCTTATTCACTATTTATCGACTTTAACATAAGATAAGATTAAGGTAGAAAATTTTAAACACATCAAAAGAAAAAAAAAAAAAGATAAAATAAACTAACCATTCGAGGATTCTGCATCCGTTGTCCTTGTTGCATGATAAATTGCTGTTGGTCAACGTAATTCATAGCTAAAATTTAGCTTTTTTTTTTTTTTTTTTTTAAATAAGCGAACATGAAATACAGAAATTTTTACGAACAAACCAACTATATTGCTAAAAAAAAAAAAAAAAAAATTAATTTAACAAGAAATTTTAGCCAATAAAACTAATCATTGGCAACTCAGACTTGAACCAATGTCACTTCGAAGCAGGTAGATGAAGCGGGATGATATGGCTGTTAGGTCATTTCCGATACACTGGGTGGAAATTTTCCCCCGATATCTGAGAATTTTTGAGGTAGTCTGTGATGATGCTTTTTTCAATTAGGTCATTTCCGATACACTGGGTGGGAATTTTCTCCTAATATCTGAGGATTTTGAGGTAGTCTATGATGATGTTTCTTTCAATTATATCATTTCCGATACACTGGGTGGAAATTTCTCCCCGATATCTGAGAATTTTGAGGTAGTCTGTGATGGTGCTTCTTTCAAGTTGCATATTAATGGAAACATTTCCACTCCTTCTTTTAGGGACTTATTTATCAACGTATGACCGTTTTTATTCCGTTCGTTAATAAATTCTTAATGGCTTGAAAGTTTTGCACGCAAAATCTCACGTACGTTAGTGTTCAGATGTGTACAACCGAATTTAAAAATTTCCGAGATACAATATAAATTGCAAATGAAATCGAAATTTCTAATAATGTATTTATTTGCAGATAAAAAAGAATGACGAAGAAACAGTCAGATTGTGACACATTCCAAAAGGTACCTTATTTTATGTTTTCTACGTATTTCGACTTTCAAGTATGAGATATTATCGTTATTTTACATGCTAGACTTGTTTGGTATCAAATTTGACACTCTTAGATCAATAAAGAAATGGATCAGTATAGATGATATAATATCTAACTAACTGGACAAATTTATTGGAATTCTTGCAGAGAAGAGATGATAGTATGTTAATTTTTTTCTACCTTTAACATTATTCTCTCCCTTTTGAAATCTGAAATTGTCTCATCAAAATGTTAGTTCTTATCCGATACCGTTTTTATAAGTATTTGAGGAAAGAAAAGTCTACGAAATGACGGAAGATGATTATTTCTGTTTGATATGTTTATTGTAGTACCTTTGCTTTAATTGCAGCTCGATGCATTACGTATTCGTAACGCATGTATAATTGCTCACGTGGATCACGGCAAAACATGTCTTGCCGATTGTCTTATTTCATCGAATGGATTAATTTCGTCTAGGATGGCTGGTAAATTACGTTATATGGACAGTCGGGAGGTAGCTTCTATTACATGCTATCATTTTTAGGATTTCATCATGATAAATAAAATATACAGTTTTGACTCGTTTAATGAGTTGCAAGAGTCAGATTTTGTAAAGCACAATTTTTGATATAAAATCTCGAATTTTAGATTCTGAAATTATATTCAAAGCATTACATAAGTATTTAATAAAGCGAACAATTACTGGATTTCTTTAAGAGTTATAAAACATTCAGGATGAGCAGATTCGTGGAATAACGATGAAAGCTTCGGCAATTGCTCTAGTATACGACGATAATATCATAAATTTGATTGATAGCCCTGGGCATGTTGATTTTTCCGATGAAGTTTCCTCAGTGTTATTGTTGTCAGACATAGCTTTTTTGGTGATCGATGTGGTTTGTTCACATTTTTGTTCTTTTCAAATTTTAAAGTTTTTTTCAATTGAAAAGTTCCCGTGTTTTCAACATCAATCGAGCAGATGTAAAGATTCACGTCGTGGACTGCTTTACAATCATGTAAAAACATGCCCGTGACACTAAAATAAGCGCATGATGTCTGTTTCCTAGCAGTTACCAATTAAAACTTAGCAGGACTGAACTTTATTTCCTTAATATGAATGTCCCATTGACTTTCAAATAAGTGAATTACTAAATGAAAAATTAGATTAGATCAAACACCACCAAGCTTTGCTTTTGTATCTCCTTCCAGCTTTGTAAATCGCTTTTGTTTAGGTTGAAGGACTTTGCTCACAAACTGAGTTCCTCCTTCGACAAGCGATCCAATTAAATTTGGAAATAATTCTTGTTTTCAACAAAATCGATCGATTAGCTGTAGAAATGAAGCAGACTCCTGCTGAAGCTTTTACTCATATACGGTGTTTGTTGGAACAAGTAAGCTTTATCAATAGTGCATTCTTATTGAGTCTGCATTTTGTCATTTGCAATAAAATTTAAGCATAGCAAAAATTTGTAGGTTTGGGAAATTAATGATTGAGATTTGGAGTTATGCTTCATTTGAAGCTACTCTTTTAAAGTTTTTTCGGGTGACTAAAGTGGAAAATATATGATCAGATATGAATGTTTTTCAGGTTAATAGTTGTATCGGTCAGATTATTTCTGGTGTTTTAGTGGAGCAGGAAGATTGGCATAGTGTTGAACGTGCTGAGAAGGGCTTATATTTCTCACCTGAAAATGAAAATGTTATTTTTGCCTCAGCTTTGCATGGTTTGTTGATGCGTTATCATATGCTTCAGTTTTTTATTCAAAATGAATTTGAAAAGGAAAAAAGTTGAATTTCACTGCGAACTGAATATTGTGTAAAGTTCTTTTATTTTTTCCAGGTTATGGATTTTCTCTGTTAGATTTCGTCAAAATTTGGTCCAAGAAAATTAGCATACCAGAAA
Organism: Dipetalonema caudispina; assembly: GCA_013365325.1. Classification (NCBI taxonomy): domain Eukaryota; kingdom Metazoa; phylum Nematoda; class Chromadorea; order Rhabditida; family Onchocercidae; genus Dipetalonema; species Dipetalonema caudispina. The sequence continues at coordinate 309,736 of JABVXV010000029.1, read as the reverse complement.
AGGACATATTATCAAAACTTTTTACGGATTCATATTTTTCAAAAGGTATGATCAAAGAAGGAGCAGAATGTCTAGGAAAGAAGACTCTATTTGAGCAGTTCATCTTGCAACCGTTGTGGGATGTTCATAAATCAGGCCTTGTGGATGAAGATCTGGAAAAACTGAAGGTTTACTTTTACTTTTTTAATTATTTTTACTTTGCTGTTAATAATTTCCATTTTTCTCTTTTGATAGACGCAATTGATTTGAAAAGCTAGCATTTAATGGAAGGTCAAGGATCAAAAATGCATGAATATTTTCACCTGATTTTCAGGCATTCGCTGATAAAATGAATGTCAAAATTCGAAGTAGACGATCAGTAGAAGCATTCGATGAATTTATGCGTGGTTGGCTTCCTCTGACGACGACTTGTTTCCGAGCTGCCATCCGTTCATCACCTTCATGTCAGTCCTTCACACATCCTCGTCGCTTAGCGTCGTTATCCTTGAACGAAAATCACTCTCTCTATGAAACTGTCAAAGCATGTGACAGTTCAGCTGCTACTGTTGTTTTTGTTGCTAAAATACTGCAATATGGAGAAACCGTATTAGCAATGTGTCGTGTACTCTCGGGAAGTGTTCAGAAAGAGGACCAACTGTTTTTGATTAATAATAAGCATTCAAATGAAACTATTCTCGAAAGGTGTGCATTTTATTTTTACTTTTTGGCATGGTAGTGGAATACTACAGGCTGTGATATTTCATTGCATTCGCGGGCCTTAAATTTGAATTCTATGCTTTAACAAGTTCCGCTTTGGGTAGTGTCTTTCTATCCTTCACTCCTTACTCATCAGATTCCATTAGACTTTTCGTAGCTAGTGTAATTTGATGGAAAATAATGTTCGTGCAGAAATCTTCCAGTTTTTCTGTTTTCAGCTTTTGTCAAATTATCACATTTCCGTATTTTCAGGCCTATGGTAACCATTTCCGGAGTCTATTTGCTTATGGGCCGTGAGAAAATTGTGGTGAATCGTGCTGTCGCAGGTACGGTGTGTGCAGTTGAATTTTCGAGCGAAATTTTAGCAACAACTCTCTGTAGTGAAGCAGTTTCGGAAGGACTGGTTCGTGTTGCGCATGGTGCAAAACCGTTGGTTCGTGTTTCAGTACAACCAAAAGGTGGTTTAGATGAACTAAAAAGTTTACGAACTGCTTTAAAACAGCTTAGTGTTCTGGATTCAAATATACGAGTTATCGAGCAGGAAAACGGTGAACTAGCCATGTTTGCTGCAGGTATCATTTGTCTGCAATCTGGAAATTTCAGTTCTTTTTTTCATTTTTCCAATATCTTTTTTTTGCATTTATTCTATTTTAGCTGTTTAACCTAAAATATATGAATATCAAGATACCAGCTGATTACTAAGTAGTTATGAATTTCATTTTTAATACTATTACACATTACGACTTATAAAAATTTTGTGGGCACGGTAATTAATGTTATCCATTGTTTCTTTATCTCTCATTACTTCATTTCATTTTTTGGGAACTTTTACATTCGAAACTTCTTTCATTAGAAGTTTCCAAGTTCTCTTATTGTTATTATTCTATCTCTTTCATGTATTTTTAGGAGAAGTTCATCTTCAAAAATGTCTTACTGATTTATATGATATGGGACAGAACAATATAAAAGTGTCGGAACCATCAGTACCTTTTTTCGAAACTATAATTTCTATACCTGGAACACCCAATAATTCAATGCAACCTCTTGTAAGCATATGATTTTGTACTTATCTCGAAATAACAGAAATTTTCCAAAATATTCTAACATAAGTTTTTTTTTAGTATCAGCTTTGTGATTTCCATCAATAATTTAGTCCTTATAATTTCATTAATTTGGTTTATATTATGCTATTGTAGGATTGTAACGTTCGTAGCGGCTTGGCTAAAATAAAATTACGTGCAGCAGCATTGCCTCGAGAACTTGTTGAGGTTTTAGAGAAAAATGAAAATGTTTTACGTGATTTACGACAAGGGAAATTTACTCCAGCGGTAGAAGATTTGCATAAAATTCTATTGGATGACTGTGTGAATTGGCTGAAGGATTTGAAAGGAAGTTTTTGGTCGAAACAACGAACTGAGCAACTTAGGTAGATGTTTCGAAGTATACGAGTTATTGATTGATTCTCGATTATATATTGAATTTCTTCTCAAGGTTATTGGGATATCTCATGTTGAAAACTGAAATTGCCCATTGGTCGTGCATTTCTCAATGATTCACGCAAGAACGATTTGACGTGAACTTCTTAATAGAAGAATCACGTTATCTGTCAAACTGTTTTATTTATTCGTTTTGGCGATTGCACTTTTGTTATCTAAGATTGTATAGATATTCACGATTAAGACATCATAGTACATTCTTCTTGTATGCAGAACTCCACTCTTTTTCTCAAATCCGATTTGCATCTTTTATTTTCTGATTGTTTTAGGCATTTAATCGATAGGATATGGACATTTGGACCACCCCGAGCTAGGTTTAACATATTATTCAATGCAACGGACGACTATGATAGGCCATCCATTTGGGAAAGTAAGTTTTCCTCAGTTTCATAATTCCTTTTTAATTATTCCAAGTTTTCCTGACTTTTTAAGTCCTATTTCCCTGCATTTTATTGCTATAATTTGCTAAGTACTTTTCTTCCTCCTTTTTCATAATCTATTTCCCTCTGGTCTAGGCCTCCTAATTGTTGCGCTCGATCGGTATTTTATAATAGAGCTAATTGAAAAAATGATTTCGAATTATAGCTTTCTAGTTTCAAATTTCTCTTTCAGAAGGTACTTCTAAGTTACGATGCTTTGATCAATCGATAATAACGGGTTTTGATTTGGCAGTAGGAGCTGGTCCCTTATGTGAAGAACCAATGTGGGGTACTGCTATCGTTGTTGATGAATGGACAGTAAAGGAAACTGATGATCCAACAATGGCTGGTGCGTTAATATCTGGGATGAAACAGGCATGCAGGTCAATTTTCAAAATTTCTTAGAAATAATTAGTGCCGCTTTTTACTGACGAGCATAGACAATGGAAAAATTATAACTAGAAGATTTTCAATTTTCAAGTTGGTTAAAGTTAATCGTGGATTGCCGTAGATATTAAAAGCTACTTAAAGTCTTTCGAAAGTATTGTTAACTACTTCAAAGTGTAATACGCTTGACTTTTAGGAGATATTGGTACGAAATAAATTTTAAGCGTTATATGTTTCTTGCTCGTCTAAAAGTAGTTAAGAGATTTTTCCCCAGATTTCATTTTTAATTTATTATAATCGCTGGTATGCAATCTTGGAATATTTTTCATTTTCATTTAATAATTTATTATTTTAGAGAAGCACAAAAAAGGCATCCACTTCGACTTATGGCTGCAATGTACAAATGTATTGTGCAAACAAATGCTCAAGCGTTAGGCAAAGTGCATACAGTCCTTTCACAAAGGCGAGCAAAGGTATATTTTGAAGAATAGCAATATTGACTTTTCGTGTTTTTGAAATCTTTCCTGTTCTAAATAATTTCCTCATGTTTAAGATACTAAATGAAGATATGAATCAAGCGAACGGGTTATTCGTTGTCGAGGCACATTTACCAGTCATTGAAAGCTTTTCATTTTGTGAACAGCTAAGGAAGAAAACAAGTGGCCTTTCATCAGGTCAGCTGGAATTTTCACACTGGGAAATAATCGATGAAGATCCATTTTGGGAACCTACTACTGAGGATGAGGTTTGAAAATTTTCGAAGTTTTACAATTTTTTAAATTTCGAATATTTTTACTTAAACTTAGTAGTAAGAATTGGAAAATCAATTTTTGGATGAGATTAAATTTTGAAGGTCGAAATTCTCAATGAATTCATTGAATTATCTTTTAGGTTGAATTGTATGGTGTCAAAGGTGATGCTATAAACCGAGCTCGAGTTTATATGGATGCAGTAAGGAAGCGGAAGGGCTTATTAACTGATGAGCTAATCGTAATTAATGCTGAAAAACAACGGACATTGAAAAGGAATCGTTGAAGATTACATTCTTCCTTAAAAATAGGAAATATTAATGTCAGTAGCGATTTTGCAAATTTGTTTTCAGATTAAGTTGTATAATGTCAAAGATTCTGTTTGAAAAATTCTTTTTTCTAATGAATTTTTAAAAGCAAAAACTGGCAGAGTAGAGAAAGTCAAGTTAGTAATCAAGTAAAATAAAGTGAAACATAAAGTAAAGTATGTAGAAAAATATTTTGTATCTATATCTTCGTTTGTTCCTTTCTTGATTGAATTTGTATAGCTTTATGTGAACATGTCTTTCTTAATTCTAAATTGTTTTCAAGCTTGGCGAATAACTACAAAAAACGTCCGCTGTAAGCACTTTTGTATTATGTGAAGTGTTGCCTGTGTAGAGTATTTCTTGTGTAGAGTATTCCACATAATACAGAAATACTTTAGAGTGGATACTTCCCGTAAGATACTACATTTAAAATTTAGCTCTAGGCAATGATTTGTCTGGATTGTTTCGATTTTTATTTATTGTATTGATTGTTCTGTTTATTTCTCCTGCAAAAATTGAAAATTTCTGAAATTGAAATAGAAGGAGAATTCTGTTCTTGTTCCCTACTGTATGACTAATAAAGAGCTAAAGCATTAAAAGATTTCAAAATCTGTGGGAATTATGATATTACAGAGTTATTTTGCATGTGAGCATGTTTTAGATGCCTTCTTACTTAAAAGTACTTTAGAACAAGGATTGACTTGCGGGGGGATATTTGAATTGCAAGGAATTTTAGTAAACGAGGAAATAAAGAAAAGTGTGAAGCATCACATGCTTTAGAGATTTGCTATTTTAGTCTCTGTTTCAATTTTTTTTTTTGCAAATCTTAGACTTAGGAATTTAAGTAAAGAATTGAAAATTTTTTTTGAGTTTTAACAAAATTAGAAATCCTCAGAACTGTTTCTCTGAGTGAAGTGGGGACAAGAAACCGGACCGAATGTAAATAACGACTGATCATGGGTCAAGGTTCATCACTATTGATTGGTCATCTTCTGCGTTTTTAGCGGTAATATCACGAGTTTAATAGCTTCCTACATTAGCTTCCTTAAGAGAATCTGTAATGCGAATACAACTTAATCATTGATGAGTTACTTGAAGGATAATAATTTCCATCAAAAACAAAAACCAAGCACCAGCTGAAATCAAGCAACCTTTTATTGACATATCGGAATTTGTAATTAAATTGGAAATCCCGCACCTTTTATAGTTTCAAGACATACTGGAAAAAGTATCGGGACAATGAATAGAGATAGATCATCTATTGGATTGAAATGTAGAAATTGCTTTCTTTTAGTGCAAATTATCCATCTCCCACGTGGTATAATATTTTGGATTTATAGCAATCGATGGTATATTTGAAAATTGAAGGAAGTTATTGGGAAATTATGGAATTAAAAACTTTTTTAGTTCACAATTTTTGATGCAACACGTTTGATGATAATATCGAGACGGATTGTACGTAATGTTCATCATTTCTACTGCAATAACCGATGTGAATCTGAATTGCTAAGGTAATTTTAGCAAAATTTCTCTGTTTAAACAATATCAATGGTACTGTTGTAATATTTCATTCACTTATATTATTGATATCAAAATAGAAAAATAAAGGAAGGAATAAAATAGCTAACCGAGATGGGAAAAATTCCAGCTGTTAATGAATTTGAGTAATTTATGAAATATTACTAATTAAAGAAATAGATTCAAATACGACTGTATGTTTTATTGATACAATGAAAAATTTACTAATTTGGAAATTGATGCATTTAACATTGAATTAATTAGTCTTAATGTTTATCTTATTCTTTACAGATGATGATATCTCATAGATTAGACAGATATATCAATCTTTAAGTTACCCGGACAAATGGCACTGCAAATATTTTTTCATATATACATACATATAAATTAAAGCTGTTGAATGACTGGAGAAGTTGTATTTTCAGATTTTGGAAATCATTTTTAAATTTGAAATTCTAACTCTTCACTGTTTTATCACAATGTTTAGGTTCTAACTGATAATGTAATGGTTTTAATTGAACCATATATTGGATGAATGATATCATTTTAGCTTTTGTGAATACATTAAAATTTCAAACGTCCAAAAAAAAAAAAAAAAAAAAAAAATTTGATAAATTTTTGGAAAATATTAGTGAATTTAAAAGTGGATATTACAATCTGAAAATCATTCTCCATATTTTCAAATTTACAAATAAAACATAAGTTAGATTATGCAAGATGTACAAATTATTTAAAAATTTGAAGTTGCTAGAAATAATTTCTTTTTTGTAATTTCTACAACATTGTATACTTTTCAGGAAATGCTTTCATTTAATGATATCTATGATAATGCAATATGTAAATTATTAATTTTTCTTGAATAAAAAAAAGTATTCTAACAAAGTTTGTCAAAAAAAAAAAATGCAACATTAGTATAAACTAATTAATGCTGAATATTTTCACAATTAACTTCTAATATTTGTTAGATTAAAAAATAGCAAATTTACATATTCATTAAGTTGGATTAAAAGCATGTAATGCTGTAATCGTTGAAATATGCGCTTTACGCTTATGATTCGTCTTCCTTCGCCAGTAAATATAAGCACTGATTAAGACTATATTAAAGCCTATACAAAGTACTGAAGTAATAATTATTAAGCCTATTGCCCAAATTGGAGTAAATTTATTCGAGAATATATCGTCAGCATTTGATGATGTATCCGTTCCTTCTATATCATCGAAAGTAGAAGAATTCTGAAAATTTTATTTCATTGTATATTTATTGCTTATTTTATTTATTCATTTGCTATTATTTTCAATACTTTCATTTGAATAGGTTTATTAAAAAAAACTAATTACTTTTACATAGATTAAACTAATTCTTTACAATTAAGATTTATTTGTTTATTCAATTACTTGTTGGCTTATTTGCTTAGTAATTCATAATTTTTATTGTTTATGTTTTAACTAATGAATTAATGAATTTTACTTCTTACTTCGATGCTTCAATACGTGTTGTGTTCTACAACGGATATGATGCTAAATGAAC